>CM070093.1:13915407-13950407 GCA_036178185.1 Liparis tanakae
AGCTAATAGCTAACGATTGATACAGCCAACAGAGCTAATAGCTAATGTCTGTTACAGCTACAAAACAGAACAAAACACATAAATCGTTTCAACATTGTCCTCTTGACAGCATGAATTAGCTAGGTAATAGTGACAATCTGTTTACTAGATTTGTGTATTTATTGTGTACAAGCGAACATATTGATCTGACGCTGGTTCCAAAGTAAAACCTTTATTGATGATTAGAAATATATAAATTCTTCATTTAGCCCCTGCATTGTGGTTTTTGAGATACCGTAACCCTGGCATGGACCACAACTTTGATCAAGGGGAAATTTTAACTTGATGTTGGCAGTTAACAAAAGGTCAAAGACATAATTAGGAGAGATAGACAGACCAGATGAAGTCCCCATCTCAGGGCCATGGGTTTCAGAAAAATAAACTTTACAAACTTGAAACATAGAAATCTTTTCGAATGCCTGGCAGCCTGAAAACAGTAACCAAACTTGCAGTCGCGCAACCTCTTGTTCTGTTCCGAGGCTCCGAGAAGACTTAGGGAAGAACGAAAGCTGATAAAAGGGCTATACATCTGGTGTAACATGTATACATCTGTAGCTGACCCATGTGCTTCCAATGCCTCTTCCTCCCCAGCTCACCCAGAGCCAGAGCCGGTGCCGCCTGCTTTGATGAGCCGCCAGCTGAGATTAGATTCCACTCTTAATATCACTCCCACTTTCTCAAAGTAGTAGGGTGACACAGAGGACAGTTTGGTAGGAAGGAAAGGGAGACACAGAGAGATGCTGTGTTTTTAAAGTTTTTTTGTCTCCCGAGAGGTGGTTATTTTACAGTTCCATCCCATTTGCTCCGCAGTCCACTCGGTTTTTTTTGTACTCCAAC
This sequence comes from Liparis tanakae, assembly GCA_036178185.1. Classification (NCBI taxonomy): domain Eukaryota; kingdom Metazoa; phylum Chordata; class Actinopteri; order Perciformes; family Liparidae; genus Liparis; species Liparis tanakae. The sequence continues at coordinate 13,916,284 of CM070093.1, forward strand.
TCATTTATTAAAAAAGGTGTTTTTTTCCTCTGGAGTTTTTTTCCTCTCGCAGTTTTGCTTGCCATGTATTTGCACTGTGCAGTATGTCAAAGCACTGTGACATTTTGGGTCATTTTCTTGGGGAGAGTGAACGTATTAGAAAGCTTATGAAGGATTTTCAGCGTCTCAGTTTGGATATCATACAGTTTCTTCACGCGATTGATTCATTTAAGAATTCTGTGAGAAAGGAACACATTGTGTTTAGCTAGAAAACACCTCACTTGTATTCACACCTTTGGGCTATTCGCTGTATGCGCTGTATGTAGGCCTCCTTTCTGCCTCCATCTGCCTGATGGATGGTGGAGGTCTCCATCGTGGAATATGCCTACTATGAACTATTCATAAACTCTGTCATATTCATTGAATGTATTTTAACTCTAAATCTGTCCTTCTGTACACATTACATCTATTCTTCTGTCCATCCTGGAGAGGGATCCTCCTCTGTTGCTCTCCTGAAGGTTTCTTTCATTTTTTTTGAAGGGTTATTTGGGAGTTTTTCCTGATCCGATGTGAGGTTTTGGGGCAGGGATGTCTATGTGTACAGATTGTAAAGCACTCCGAGACACATTTGTAATTTGTGAAATTGGGCTATACAAATAAATTGAATTGAATTGAATAGGCACAGAAAAATTGTAAAAGGCACACAGCACGTCAGGAATCGAACTATCATGAGGACACTGAGCGTCTCCATGAGTGAAGACGTAGCTCTGCTCAGGACTTGACCCTAAATCCGACTTCCAGGAACCTCCAGGCGGCGTGAGCATCGCTGTCACTCAGCATTGTTCAAGGCAGCGCTGTCACATGAGCAAACGTGAGCGCTCCCCATTAGCAGACGTCTTTCGAGCCGTGCTAACAAGCATCTTTTTTTAATCTCTGACAAAAAAAACACCCAAGAAAATTTGAAGTGTTTTTTGATTAGACTTAAAATAATCTCTGCAAACTCTCACAGTTGTTAGATGTGTAGTTCCAGGTGTTCACGCAACAGCAGCTCATGCTTCACCTGCGATCGACTCGTGCCTTTATACTTTTTCACCACCTCTGCCCACTGACCACCACAACATGGGGGTATTTCATAACAGATCAATAACTCCTGTCATTCTTCATCAATAATCGCTCCCCGGCATTTAACCCAAGTCCTGCGACCAAGTGGGGAGAATGTAATCGTGCTCGGAACAGCAGGAATTCCCACTGTAAGCAACATTTAAAATGCGCTTTGTGTTTGGTGCTCCGTTAATTGAATTTGGATCAAGTAATTGAGTCAGTGGACCGACTGTGGACTCAGAGGCTTTTCTTTCTGTTCTAGTTAAGTTGCATAAGGTATTTTATTGTTAAAAAACAACAACAACACTAAAGCCATCTCCACTGAGACCTCGTTGTTTCACTTTATTTACCCAAATTAAATTCCGGTTGCAGACACAGTCACTTTTCCCACCCACATGAAATCACCAATCAATACTTCAGCCCGGCCTCCAGCAACGAGCGCACACTCGAGAGAAATCTTTGTTTCTCTCTCTCTTGGCATGAAAATCAACTCATCCTAGAGCTTTTTTTTTTGAAAACTCGCTCTGCCAACACGCTCAGTCGTCCAGTGCCCACCTTTAAAGTTCACAGTGTGAACTTTAAAGGTGGGCAGCAGCGTGAGTCTTGGTTTCCGACTTCCTTCCTGTCTAGTCAGACGTCCCTCTGAGATAGCGATTATCTTTTGCGTTTATTTGGGTACCGGCCAGTTAGTCCCCGATCTGAATCATCTTTGTTTGTCCTGTCTTCCTTTACAGATGCAGAGGTTCTCCTCTCACCTGCGGATGTAAAGTCAAATTGAGCAGATGTGCCGCGTGTGGCTCGGTCGCATCGACTCGGGTTGCTCGATTGACATTTAGCTGCTTAGTGTAGACCAGTGGTTCTCAGCCTGTTTTCAGTGATGTAGCCGCGGCTGAAATAGTTTTTTCAGGCAAGTACCCCCTAACCAGCACAAAGCATTTTTGGTTGAAAGAAAAGTGTAATACACAGCACTGTGCTGTCAGTGTCTTATTATATACAATTCAGTTTATGAACATACACTTATATTTGATTGAATATTTATTAAATTAACTATTTTGAATGGATTTTTGAATGAATTTAAATTTTAAATATATTTTAAATCTCACGTACCCCCTGAAGTGCTTTCACGTACCCCCATTTGAGAACCACCGGTGTAGACTGATAAGTTTCATGCACAAAGTGTGACTGGCGGTATAATAATGAACTCACATGAGTCTTGACCAATGGCAAAACCAGGCGGGTCATCCCGAGGCACTGGGCGGGGCATCGGGGTTCGCCCTTGCACGCCTTGTAAAGCGATTCTAGAAGCTGCCGTTACAAATTAAAAAGTGCCTGAGGCTTATTGAGGAAAAGAAAATTGAGCTTGATGTGTTTGTCCTTTTAAGACAAATATACTATTCAGCAGCGATGTGTAGGAAGCGCCGTTTATGGCGCCGAGGACCAGTGTTCCGTCTAAGCCGGTTGTTTAGTGACCCGTGACTAATATTTTGTAATTACGGTGGGTTTGTCCCTTCTGTCGTTTGTTTCGAGGAAGCCCATTCCTTTCACGATGTTTGAGTCAAACACTAGCTGAACCATTTACCGCAGTTTCGGGTTCAGTGGATAGACGCTTCTGTGAATATTCCAGCTGAAAGGTAGATGATGATAATGGGCTGTGTGCATTAGCGGGGTTATGTGTTTTTTTTGGTTCCGAGTATGTTATTGACTGTGTTGCTGGAGGCTTTTGTGGAGGAAGTACTTTAATGTGTCACCTGCATAGATTAGGTGTGTTTATTTGTGCATAGCTGCACTAACCGTCTGCTTAGTACGCTGCTTCACCGTGCTGCTGCACGCGGGACTTACTCAAAGCATATTGGGAGAGTGGACTGGGAAGTGTTGTTTACCACCCAGTACTCTATATTAGGGTTTTACACTGCTGTTATTGTTTGTTTCACAGACATGTATTAGAGCTCTGAAATAGACAGTTGTTATCACTCATGTAGGGCACCTATATAAGGTACATAAAAAAAAATGTGTATTGGCTTTCTCGACCTGAGACACAGATGATCACATCAATGCCACGCTGTGCACTCCATATCAAGCTAAAGCCAGCCTTAGAATTAGCTTAGCTTAGCATAAAGTCTGGCAACAAGGGGAAATGGACATTTTTACATTTCGCCTGCTGGCTGTTCATATTTAGAGTATGGATACGAGCGTGATGGGTGGGATCCATCATCTAACTTGCAGCCAGAAAAAACTAATGTTCGCTAATATATTTTCCCCAAATCATGCAATATCCCTTTATTAATCAGCCTCACATGTGGTGGGTCGGCCTTTACAGACTTAAATAAATATAACATCTCTTTTCACACAAAACAAAAGTATAGCTGAACGACAGCCATGCCACAACAAATCTGTCGGGTCCTTGGGATGTTGTTGTTGGATTCCTGAGCTTCCCCCATGAATCAGTGGTTCCCCGTGGTCCACTTCACCCCAGGGCTATTTTTGTCAGCAGAGACAACGTTTTCAGCCAATCAGAGAAGAGAGTGGAGGGAGCATTAGAAACACGCAAGTTATACCCTCATCTGTGCTTTCGCTGCAGTGATTTGTTCTGTCTCTGCTGGATTGTGTTATCACCAGTCCATTGGTTTGACTGTACAGCGCTTGGACATAGTGAACCCTAATGAGTTTGACCTTATGCAGAGGAAACCTACCTTTTTGTTGTTTTTGTGAAATTCAAATGGGATTGCAATATCTCATCAGTGGGCCAATCGAAGGAGCTGGTCTCTCAGGAGAAGCTCAACGACTTGCAGACTGTTGCTTTTATAACAAGTGACCTCAAGTCTCATTCATCCTCGTCCTGTTTTCTAAATGTCAAGATGTTTGCCCGGGTAACATTCACACAGTATATCATAGAAGATAAACAATCACCTTTAATTTAATAGTACTAAGCGTTTACTTAATCATTTCTTGTCAGAAGTAGCAGATTTACAAACTTAAAATTGTGTTGAAGTTGAAGTGTGTCCCACCCGCCCACTGTCTGTGTTGCAGAGTTTTGCAGAGAGCACCATGAACGAGCTGCTGGGCTGGTACGGCTACGACAAGGTGGAACTGAGGGACTCTGACAACCTGGAGATTGGGGAGACGCCGCAGCACATCTCTGTCCTCAAAGGTATGGAACCGCACCATGCAGTACACCAATTTGGGGTTTAAAATGATTATTGATTTGATTGAAAGGCATGTGCAGTCATTTACCTTATTGCCATTTAACACTCAACTGCTTCATCATCCACGGTGAGATCGTGTGCTGCAATACACGGATGGATGGTGAACCGTGGTGTACATTATAACGTGACCTTACCCCTCTTTGTTATTGTGTGAATGGCCCTTAAAACTCAAAAGTGCCACTTACGGAGCAGATTGGTTGATGTTTTCTAGTGTTGAAACTAAAACTGAATAATTTTAATGAAAGAAACGTCCGAGCAAAAACAACTGTTTGCTATTATAGTAGAGTCGTGGGTTCTGCTGATAACACAGTCCCAAATGGCGGTATCTTCACAGATTGACCCATCCCCGCTCCGCTTCTGCCACAGATTAACAATATATGCTATGTTAGCACTTTTGCCTATTTGTGTTCGTGCACCCAGCGGTTAGCCGGCGCCATGTTGAGAGCCATGTGGAGGCAACCCATGAATCTTAGCTACGAGCTGCAAACACGATGTTGACATACTTTAATTTTATAAAGTTGCAATGGTTAGCCTGTTTGCACACGGTTGCCTTTGGAGTCACGTTTGGTTCATTCAACAAATATAAGGCTGATAGCCAATCTTCTTTGAATTTGGTCACGTTAGCTATTCTTTTTGCTCTAAACAGCTGCTTTCTCAAGCGAGAACGGGGCTGATGAGAGTGGTGAGACTCAATTTAAAAGAATAAACTTTGTCTCTACATCGGAGCTTTGAACACAAACCTTTCTGCATGCTTCATCACACGTGCCTCCCGTATGGTCGAAAGCTTGGCTCTGACATGACGGCAGGGTTTGCAGTGATTTCCACAGCATCTCATCAGTGGTTCAGTAACGCTTTGTTTCGCTCAATTTCCCCTGTCTAGAAAACTTGTTGCCAAAAATCCCAACGTCAACGGAGAGCAGCGAAGGCTCTCCGGATCGAGCCAACAGCTCCCAGTCTCTGCCAGCCTCCAGGAACGGAGTCACAGAGTCCTCCACCACAGCCTCCACCTCCATGCCCAGCACCAAGGAGCATGGCACCCCGCCCATCGGAGTCCCCATGATCCCCCCGCCATTGATCAAGCCCTCTGCTGGTAGGGAGCACTGACACCACTTTTTTGGAAAGACACATACAGGAGATTCATTAAAAGTAGTTTAGGCACATACAAGTTATTGTTGGTCAGGAAAACACTCAAACGTGATGACTGCCAGCAGAAAACACCAACAAGATGAACTAAAATACCCGAAGCAGTCCACATCTAGAGTCGATGTGTACATTTTCAACTGTTTCATGCTTACAAATGTGTGTGATTTGAGCTTGGCTACATTTAACTTTCCAGAGAGATCAAGGTCATTTTCAGCCCGTGGCAGATCGTTGATGTATTTGCCCAAAGCACACACACACACACACACACACACACACACAGATGCCAAACTAGAAGAACTGGCGCTGATTCCGTCCACAGCTGTTCTCCAGACAGATTACATCGTGCCGAAACAGGACAAACCTACTTGCTGATTCTTCAGCACTTGAAGCAGGAAAAAAACAAATGTTTATGCATCGTCTTTGCAACAGTCCCCGAACAAAGCCCCCAAACCAGGCAGGGAGCGGCGACTAATGAGCTAGCTATACCTGCTGTACACCTTGTTTTCCTCCACCTGCCCGAGTGTCAATATAACCCCATCAACTCTCTGAGGAAATGTCCGCGTTCCTCGGCCAGACAGAGGGCTTCATTATCCCTTGCGTCTGCTGCGGCGCAGGAGGTTGGTACGCCCCGGCGGAGGGAGCGAAGCCGCCTTGGCATCGCCCGAGAGGAGTCCCCGCTGGCCCTGCCTGGGCGGGGAAACAGATGGTGTGGTCCCACTTAAAACCCAGCATCAACCCGCCACCCGGCCGACACCCCCTTCAACTCCCCCCCCCCCCCCCCCCCCACACACACACACACACATACACGCACACACACACACACACACACACATATCCTGAATTATTCATGTGACCCCCGAACTACGACAAAGGACCTTTTAAGGTACAGGTATGGCGGAGGCTGCATAATTACTCGCAGCTTCTCCCCCTCCCACACACACACACACACACACACACACACGTACACTCCCCCACCCGCTCCCTTATGCAGATGTGAGTGTTTTGAGACGGCCTCGTTACAAGATGCCAGGACGTGGTAAGGCGATGAAAGAAATAAATAGAGCTATTGTGAAAGATTTTGTCATTTCACTTTGGATCCAGTTCATTACGCACAAACGTTATTCCACCCAGTAAGTCAAGAACAAATCTTGTTTTTGTGGGCATTATTTTGTGGGCAGCAATCCAGACAGACACAAAAAGGCAGTGAGTCTAAAGGAGAGATATCGCGCAGCAGAGGAGAGGAAATACATTGAATATGGATGCTGGGTTCACTGCGCTTTCTTTAGGGCCTCAGGGAGTTATTCCCTTAATTGGGAGTTAGTCTTTACTTAAAATGCGATGGCCCCGCAGATCCATTAAGCTCAACAAGAGGTGAAAAGCTTGGCCGGCGTGCGATAAGGAGGTGAGCGGGGGTGAAAGACTAATGGGCCTGCGTGTCGTCGGCCTCACACCCGCACAGTCATAATGTGATAATTGTGAGATACTGGAGGGAATCTCAGAGGATCTCTCTTATTGCAACAGCGAGGGCACTAAAAGCCTGCAGCTCATCACTGGCAGTCACAGTTTAGGCATTTTACTGTCACCGTTCAAATGTGTTGCCCACACTGACCACACAGAAGCCGCATCTAAATCATACATATGAACAGCCACACATCTCCTGTTCCTCATTTTTATTTCACCTGTATTTATTTTCTGATTTCATAATTTGATTTCACATTATTTCTTACATATTTATTATTTTTAAACATACTACTTTTATAATAGGATTTCTTCAAAAAACTAACTATTAATGTCTCGTTTTTCTCGTTTACTAATCCACGTAAACCATATTTTATGTGCAGTCTTTACACTGATGGACATATTATTATGTAATTTTGTGTTTGGTCTTTATGGTTCTTTTTCCTTATGTATTTTCTTTCTGCCCTGAAACTGCTCCGATCATGGATAATCACTTTAATAAATGTAACTGTGCTAGATGGATGAATAGATGGATGGGGTTCAGATCAGAATACTGCAACTTCTCAGTAATTTGATGTTTATGTAAGAACAGAAACTATGATAATTATTGCAACATCCTCTGCAGCCTAGGTATGTAAGACACACTCACACAGGCTGCATAGTAAGAGAGACCACGCCCACTCTCTCAGCCTCCTCTGTGAACATCCGTCATCTCCAGCACCATCAAAGTAGATCCTTGTATCCACTTCAGGTTGTCTAATACACCCGCAGAGCACAGCCACAAATAGGCATCTGCCCATGTCCCCGGCTCATCCGGTTCTGCTGCATTTACCCGTGGCAGGCCTTCATTACGGACCCTACAGTGATTTTGTGGCTTCGATCTGGAGCAGATTTACCCGTCTCCGCAGCTGGCCCGAGTCAGTTGGAGTTAATGCCTTTAGGTCCGTGTGTTTAAAGCATTTAGTTGTTGCTTGCGTATGCAACAGCCAGACCATCTATGTTTTTTTTCTCGTTCCCAGACGAAGATGCATCCAATGTGCAGATCTTGTGTGCCTGGTGCCAGAAGGTCGGCGTCAAACGCTATTCTCTGAGCATGGGAAGTGAGCTGAAGAGCTTCTGCAGCGAGAAGTGCTTCGCCGCCTGCCGCAGGGCGTATTTCAAGAGAAACAAGGTACAATCCCTTCCTTGTCATCAGCTGGACATTTAGTATATCTGTACAGACTTTACAGTTACAGTATGTTACACAAGTATATGTGATCTTCATCAGTGAATCACAGGGGGAGAATATCACACTGACAAGCATGACATTATTGTGCATAAATCGTGATTTATACTTGTGTGGAAATGTATTGTTACCATGTTGTTAATGTTGAGAATAGCATGACTAGGACATGACATGCTCATGTCATAGTGTACATCAGCTGTAAAAGTTCTCACATTTAAAGGAATAGTTTGAGAAATACACCTATCCATCTTGCATAGCTTAGCATAAGGCTAGTAGTGGAGCTAAAGCTCATAATCAAAGCAATTTATCTCATTTGCCACAGCACAGACTGTGATAGAAAAACAACAATTTGTGGTTCTGCAGGGCGTCACTTTACCTTTTCTTGATAAAATACAATATTTCCTGTAATGCCTGACTATTTCTTTAACTTCTGGCAAATTAGTGTTAGGTTAGGGGGCTAATATAAACAGTTTGGCTAAGCTAACTCACGGTTGTACTGACCATGAGACGTTTATAAACCGCATTCTACCAACCAATTCTTTCTCCTCACGTCGTCATTTTAGTGTCAGAGCTCTTTCCTGTTTCTAGTCATTTACTGTAACCTCTTTGTGGAGGGGAGACAATAGTCCCACTGGCTTTTGAGACAGTCCACTGATGTCAGCAACAATGCCCACGACACCAGGCTGAGACTACATTGTTTCCATAGTTAGCTTAGGTAGTAAATTCTTTAGCATTGATATCAAACCAAACTGTAGCTTTAATTACATGGAAAAAATAAATAAGAAGCTGTTTTTTTATATATTTCGCAGAGCAATCAATCATACTTCACACAACAGCCATCTATGATGCAAACTTTAGCGAACACAAGATATGCGAGACTGGCGGTTAGCTATTGCGATACTGGCGATTAGCTAATGCAATACTGCTTGCATACTAGCTAAGACTGGTGGTTAGCTAACGAAATACTGCTTGCGTACTAGCTAAGACTGGCGGTTAGCTAATGCGATACTGCCTGCGTACTAGCTAAGACTGGCGGTTAGCTAACGTGATACTGCCTGCGTACTAGCTAAGATGCTAACAATATTTGAAAACCCAAAATAAATGGTCATTTTACTTTGCATTCTTTTGACCGTAAAGAGAGTATAAAATATGTCGAATGAGTTCTTTCTATAAAATAAAACTCAGGAGTTCTGTAACTAGAGCAAGAGCAGGACACCTCCAATATGGCCGCCAGAAAATGCTACATCATTTGGTAAGCTCTTTATAAGCACACGCCACATTCTGCTTCCGACGGAGCTCAATCAGGTTTCACGTTGACAGTCTTAATACGATTGTGAGTAGTGACTCCATCTGTAACTATTGCGCTCAAATCTAACCACAGACATCAAAAGGTCATTTGAACTAAAACAAAAATCTAATTTGAAGTAGTATAAAATGCATAATACCGGACTTTACTCCAAAAACACCCTGACGGCAGTCAACGAAAAAGTGTCTTGGTCATTGCGGTGCATTAGATGCAAGACAGCAAATATCAAAGTTTTCATTGTGTTTTCATCTCCAACCCCCCCAACCCCGATGACTGTAGTTAAACAATCTCCTTTCTCTCTTGTACCGAAGCTGGGATATATAAGGAATTACGCTGTGAGTATGACGTGTTTTACTCTCCTGCTTGTCTGTCCTGAAGTCAGTTATCCATCTAAACATAATCACTTTTCAAGCACTGCACCGGAGCAGGAACACGTAGGGGTGCACTGGGAGTATTGTCTGTTCATTTCAGTTAGTGATATCCAGTTGTCCTTTTCTTTTCTGGCACTTTTTTTCCTAAAGCATGAGAATCAAGCTGAGCCTTACGTCTGCTGTACTGTTGCTCATACTATGTGTTTTTAATTTTTCTACCTTGACATGTTAGCTCATTTACGTTCATTAGAAGACGTTTGTAGTTTTTCTTTGTAGTTCTCTATTCTTTATTATTTCATTGTTCCAACTGTTGAAATGGTGACATATGATCCGTCTTGTCAGGCGACGGCGAGGACAGTCTGACGCGTATAATCCTCGAGGGAGTAGAGCTGTGACAGTCGCGAGAGCTGCGGAGCTTTGTATCCGATCAGCGTTTGAACTGCTTTTATTTTGTTCTCTGAGCTTCGGTGGGAGGGGGGTTAGAAAAAAATTAAAGTGGATAAGACCGTATGCCATTTGTTATTAAATGTGAAGCGAGTGCCATGCTACGAACCCCAGAGTGTACAGTTAAAACTCAGGTCAAGTTTACGTGTTAGGTCTGGATCCTGTCCATCGGAGATGGAGATCGTTCTCCTCGATACACAGCCAGTCAACCGATGACATATACCTTCATTACAGACATTCATACAGTTTAATTATAGTATTTTTAAAATTAGCAATCAGTCATAGTGCTTTAATCACACTTTGTTCATTACAGTAACTGTGCTTGATGCTATTATATTTGATTATGTGCTCTACGAATGTTTAAAAAAATCATGTTACACGTGCAGTTCAAAAAATAATTCCTGCCAAAATTCCTGTTGAAACATGAGAATCGAATGTCAAAGATTGGAATTATAACTGGAAACAAAACAGATCATGATTAGTAGCCTGTAATTAAGGACTTCTTCACGAGGAAGCCCATTTCTGCCCCAGAGAGAAACTCCACCACCGAAATATAATCATGGATATTTCTTTATTTTTTCTAATATTGACATATTATCTAAACAAATAAAAAATAAGGAATTTTCCACTGAAGTGAGTTACAGTTCTAAACTCTACAGTTATGACGCTGTTAAAGCGACACAATGTAACTTTTCCTACCTTAAAATAACAGCTTGAAAAATCTGTGCCGCTACAATTACTTTTAATATATTGATTTGCGCCTCCGCCACTGCCATCGGGGGTCTGTGGCCAGAAAACTGCTGAATGTAAGATTTTGTAGCCGCCCGGTCGCTGCCGGTAGTACCCGGATGTACTTTGACCTGCTTTCTGGCAGTGATTACGCAACGTCACATAGTGCCAGTCCACGCTCGCAGGTGAATTTTTATTTGCTCCACTACGAGACGCGTAGAAACAGAGTGACATGCTGCTGTGGAGACGATCAATAACAGACGTTTAGTTTAATAAAAGAACAAAGACGTCTTCAAGAAAGGGACCTGACATTACTGCTGCTGTCATCTGAAGCAGTCGTCCCCAAACACCGGGCCGCGGCTGAGCGCTGCCGGCACGCCTCGCGGGGAGCAAACTCTCACTAGCCCCCCCTCCCATCTTTTATTGTGGCGTGGGGTTCGTCCATCCCGTCTTGTGACACGTTAAACTGCAGAAGATGCGTGCGCCCAGCAAGACTCCATGATATCCCAAACTCTGGGATGTTCACTCTTATGTTTAGCACTGGAAAAGAAAACCTGTAGAGAAGCATTCCCTCTTCAATTAAAAACTGTTTTCATTTTTCAGCAAAGAAACCAATCTTAACATTAATTTGAGGTTAACTACCTACTAAGTAGCTATACTTGTAATGCACATTACCTTCTACTTAATATCTAAGACTTGCTATCTTTCTACTATGGTCTTCCAGAAAAAAATATATAAATATAAATATATATATACAGGTATATATGACAAATGTTTAAATTGAAGGGAAATGCCTCTCTCCAGTTTGAGTTAATTGCATCCATCATATTTCTGTGAAAGCACACAGAACTAAACATAGCTCCATCCTCCTGATGCGTACCGATTAACGGACTGCTTTGAAGAAACAGAAGTGTGTCTCTCCTGAGAGCCTCCATGGAGGTCGGAGGCTCGTGGCCACGGGGTGACCTCACGTTGAGCCGAGTGAATTCATCTTCAGTGCCCGGCAGAACATTAATGTGCAAAACACGGTCACGCGACGGCATCGATTCCCGAGAGACGTTCACACGCCGCTTTTATAAAAACGAATATCCTTCACACACACACACACACACACACACACACACACACACACACGTTGTTGTTCTCAGCCAGTCATGTTTCTTCCAGAACATTCAGACTTCACACACAAACAGACACACACACACACACACACACACACACACACACACACACACAGGAAGGGCCTACTCTGTCACCGAGGCTCGGATTCTATATTTTGTCTGGTTCTCGCGCATTTCGTGCCGGGCCATTTGTGTAAGCGATACCCACATGTTTCTTTTCTCATGCACACCCACAAGGTTGGCCACAACAACACGGCCTGCAGGCTCTCTACCCCCCCCCCCCCCACTGCAAAATATCGTCATGGCTGAAAAAGAGGTATCTTGTGTCTGTGTGTGTGTTGGATAGTGGATAGGGGGGAGGAGGTGGAGGAGGGCTGTAGGGGGGCGGGCCGATGGCTCTGGCATTATGTTGCATGAAATATCTTCAGCTGCCTCGTCCATGAAACCCAATCCCCTCCTAGGGTGACTATGGTAGCTGCTTCCTCACATCCCTGCATAACTATATATATATATATATATATATATACACATATATAAATGATGTAGCGTGCGTGTGGCGAAAGATGATTGATGGTTTAACTGCAGCTAATCACTTATGCGCTTGTTTACTGTACGCCTTAAGCCTCAGGATTAGTTTGTATGGAGGGCGCCGCTTCCTCGCCGCTCTCACCGCTCAATTATTCTGTCCGTCACCTCGCTCCTGCCTGCTCGCTTTCACTTACTGTTCCTTCTTCTTTTTTAAACTGTCCGCCATTGATCCGGACACTTGACTTTGCTGCGACGCGTTACCTACGGCGCGCGCAAATGTCCTCGTCATGCGCCACGCCAAACGCCAAAGAGGTTTGAAGTCGACGCCGACGGCACCGAGGATGTCGCGCGGCTTCTGGGATTAGAGGCGTTAAAATTTAAACGTAGGTTGGAGCTTTTGCTCTCCGCCCGCAGGCGGGAGTTAGCTCAGCCGCCGTTTTCTCTCCCGCTATCTCGCAGCCGACACAAACGCCGGTAACACGCTCGCTCATTGGACACAGTGCCAAGATTGAGTTTGGGGGGCAATTAGCGGTGATGAATTACGGTGGCGTAAAGGTGTCAGTGAGAGGCTTTTGCTTCCCCGTCGGGTTTCATTTCGGGTCGAAGAAAATTGCGACACGCAGGATTCTGTTGCTGTGACATCGATTGTGATGAAACGGGCTGTTGCTGTTGCAAGAGCGTCGACGATTTGCTTTTCTCTAAAGTTTGGTTGGTGTTCTGGAGTGGGGTTTGTTTTGTTTTTTGGGGGTGGAGGGTTGAATTCCCCTGGGAAAAGATTGATTCTAGACCAATATGTCTTGAGGAAGGCCTCGTTCCAAATTCTGAACAGTGGCCTATAATGTGCCATGTGTATTTCTTTTAGTTTTTATTATTTATTAATCACATTTTGTCATGCAAAACGAAAGAAAAAAGGCAAAATACGTAGAGGAACGTAATAATTTGCATACAAAATAAAATTGTGAAGTTTGTAACATGAGTTGCTCAACATGCAGCACTTTAAAAAAATGTTTTATGGGCAACCTTTTTAAAGCACATTTCTCCATTTAATACGTTTAAGACACTTTTTGTTTTTACCGCCCGGCGAAATCCCAATTTATAAATAGAAATTAAATTAAGCTATACTTAGACTTAAAAACAAATGAATAATCACAAACACGGCACGAACAGCAAATAGTAAAATAAACATGACGTAGTTCACATTTCTAACTGTGGGGCAGAGTTATAGTGACGAAGGTTTCGCAACATAATCTACGTAATTCGTTTCATTCAAATCGTACAATTACCTTCATAGATCTTTACCCTTCACGCAAACAAACATATGAACCACTTCTTTTCTTAAAAACAGAGTATTTAAAGCAGGTATAGCGAGGAGGCTCAGCTTGTGTTTCGCAGGTCGTTTTTGCTGCAGAGCGGCTTTTTGTTCACACCGTGAAATCCCTCCCCGGGGACCCTCAGACCTCCATCAGTGCCTTTCCCCGGGAGCTCCCCACAAGCGCGAGGGGGCAGAGTGCCGCTTCATGTCAGCCCAGAAATGTCACATCGCACGCACACACGCACACACGCACACACGAACACATACACACAAAATGTACTTTGCCTCTCCAAGCAGTTGCTGAGGTGGGCACACAGTTAAAATGAATAAGAGTGAAAGAGGGAGTCTGAGACTGTGTGTGTGTGTGTGTGTGTGTGTGTGTGTGTGTGTGTGTGTGTGTGTGTGTGTGTGTGTGAACGTATTGTTTGTGTGTGATGAAATGTGTCTGCATATTGCAGCTCAGGCTTAGAAGCCTTGAGGCCTGCCTGACACAGCTCCGGGGCACAGAGAGGAAGGTGATTATCTCATAGCTGCCAGCTATTCAGCTGAAATAAAGTAAAAAAAAAAAAAAAAGTAACCCCGGCTAACTAGGTGTTGAGATTGTAAAAAAAAAGTGGAGCCACGTACAGTTACTTATTTTGGGGGTAGAGGGGAAATTGTCCGGCACACATTTCGTGGTGTCGTGATGACGACCGCGAGGGAGGAAATACTCTTTGCCGAATTAAGTTGTGACATTCGACACATTTGACAATTTAAAGTTGTATTTCGAGCGGTATTGGCTCCACCGCTTTGAATCGTGCGCTTAGTGCAGGCAAATTGGCCTCGAGATAACAGTCACATCAATGTACTCAAACGCTCCGACAAAGAGCCACAGGCTTTATTATTCTTTTTTAAAGTGTGCTTAGCTTGATCCGACTGCCCAGTTATTTGAGAGAATACACTTCTACTTAGTAGAATGCCATAAAGTACCAGCACCCTACCCTAGAACACCTCTGGTTTTGATTAGATCGGGCCTAAGCACCGCAAACTAAACCCAACGCTGTGTTTCAAAACATGGAGAGCTAGACCGTGTTTTGTGTGTGTGTGTGTCCGTCACACGCCTGCAGAGCCAGAGTTGCACCTTCGTTTTCTGTGATTTGGGGATGAGAGCTTGGCTGTGTTTTGTCTTTGGATTTTTGGGAAAGCCTGTCTGCGAGCGTCTATCTCCGGGAAACGTGGCGCTCTTGGCAGGTGACAAGGCGTGCACGTACACACACAGAGACACACACACAGACACACACACACACACCTGGACTTGTATCTGTGCCCAGATGGAGGCCAGCGCGGCAGCAGCTGGTGTGACGTGTCCCTCAGGACGGCCAGAGTCGCCAGAGGGGGAGCTGGGCGGCCGATGTCCTGCTCCGGCGCTCACATAGGGACCTTCGGCCGGGGGAGGCAGCTGCAGTTCACTAGCGTGATGATGAGAAATGAAGGAAAAAAGAAATACCATTATAAAGAACCCAAAACAACTGTCTGCGTGTCTGTCTGCGTGTCTATCTGTCTGTCTTCATCCCTTCTCCTTCATCTGTCTGTGTGCGCCTCGCGCCTCGTTCACAGTGCCAACACCTCATTAGTGCAATATGCAAATGAGCTGGCACAGGGCCAGGGGGTCAGAGCACAAACTGGAGACAGAGTAATAGCACAATGTCGCATCTTTGTGTGTGTGTGTGTGTGTGTGTGTGTGTGTGTGTGTGTGTGTGTGTGTGTGTGTGTGTGTGTGTGCGTGTCTTCAAATGCCCAGACCCGTGTGTGTTCACGTGTATCTACTCTGTCTCCCAGTGTGTCCGCGTGATGTGTGTCTGAGGAGACATGGTGCATATGTGTGTCTGTGTGTGTGTGTGTGTGTGTGTGTGTGTGTGTGTGTGTGTGGGTGTGTGTGTGTGTGTGTGTGTGTGTGAGAGCTGTAATGGAGAAGCCTACTACATCCACTGTTCTTCTAAATAGCCATGACCTCTAACTGGTTTAGTTTTCGACCAACCTTTTTCTTGTTTGTGTGTGTGTGTGTGTGTGTGTGTGTGTGTGTGTGTGTGACAAAGTTACAAACACATTGTAAATGAATGTGGTGTTCAGATGCCTACACCATATCCTTCCCAGTACAGCCCCAAAAAAAGACAACGCAAAAGACCGCTGTACTTGATTTATGTCACGCCTGGAAAGGGAAACCCATACCTGGAGGAGAGGGGAGCAAATGTAAGACGAGGCAAAACTCAATCAGTCTTTGGAGAGGGGGAAAGAAAATGTAGAATATATAACAGAATTGCCCTTTGGTGTCATCCAGAGAGGGGCAGAGCTGGGGAGGGGGGGGGATTATCTGTGGCAAATCAAAGGTTGCAGCAGGCAATTTAAGGGGAGCATGATATGAAAGAGGGACTTCCTGGGCCAGTTGGTCACCTGTCAGTGGCTCTGGCCTCGAATGAGAAATGTCAGATTAGGGGCACCAGGGGAACGCCAAAAATCTCTATTTCTGATAACGGTGGCTCAGTTGTCCCGTGGCTGTAAAATACAAACCAATTATATCACCCTATTGGATTTGAAAGTGCATCTCATTGAATGAAACACAATAAAAAAAGCATGTGTCAAAGTGCCAGACTTGTGACCAAGACCGTTGACTGCCTCAGAGGTTACACAGCTCACAGGGGGATGGAGAAGGTCGCTCCTTTACGGATGATATGAATGTTTGAAGGAGTTCTGATTATTAATATTATACAGCACAGGCAAATTAAACCCACAACACTAAAAGTTACTGTCAAATTCTGCTCTTTTTATGTGGCAAGGGTCACACCGAAAAATAGCATGAGTAAATGTTAGCAGTTATCCATAGCGTGTTGTGTTTTATAGCGACGTGAGATTCATCTCCAAGGCAACCAGCTCCAAGGGCTGCATATTGAACTGACTTAAAGCAACAGCACAACGATACGTCAGCTCAATACACAACTTTAACCGCTCGATGAGGGACGCTAACCTCTCGTTTTAATGCTCAAAATCCTGACAAAAAGTACCACGTTGTCAAAAATAATAAAATGCTTCATTAACTCGAACGAAATAACGTGATTGAAATCCTGTGTGAATCTGCCGTGTCTGTAAACTGGTGCTGTTAGATAGCGATTACAGGCGCTCGCGGGATAGGAAACACTTTTTTTGACAGGAGGGAAAAGGGGAAATGTGAAACGTAGAGACGCCATATATATATATATAGTGGATACGGAAAGTATTCAGATACCTTTACATCTTTCACTCTTTGTTTCATTGCAGCCATTTGCTAAAATCAAAAAGTTCATTTTATTTCTCTTTAACGTACACTCTGCACCCCATCTTGACAGAAAAAACAGAAACTTAGACATTTTTTTTTTTTTTTTTTTTTTTAAACCTGAAATATCACATGAGAAATAAATTAACTAAAATGGCTGCAATGAAACAAAGAGTGAAAATGTAAAGGGGTCTGAATACTTTCCGTACTCACTGTACATGGCTCCGGTAGTGGCAGCAACCTGTCCTTCACAGTAAGCCCGCTCAAAGCGTCCTCCGCTTTATATTCTGTCTATCATACTTTAAACAGACCATCATTTACAATCTCACGCTATGTTGTTGACGTCAGCATTCAAAGTATTAGCAGTTTCTGCAATGCCCCAAAACATGTTTCATGCCACCAAGTTATTTTGTCAAATATATATTCAACCAGGTCTTATCTGGATGTCCAGAGCCTTTAGGTATAGTACTAACCTCCTACTGAGAGTATCAAGGAGACACGTACATTCATGACTGAGGATGTTACTCACGGTCTTGGACGTTACACTTCACCACGGTAGTGCTGCTGCAAATAGCAGGATTAAAAGAGGCTGTGTGTTCATGTCAGGACCCCCCATATGTTTATAAGTTATTCACAGTTAGAGTGCCGTGATTACTAAATTTGTTTATATTTTACATGTGTTTAAATGTTCCGCTTTTGTCTGAAATAAACGGGTGTCTGAACGAATACGCACGGCTGCAGCAGCAGGCGACACTTTGAATGTCTAAATGAAATGCCTCGGGACTCCTCCACAATGCACATACATGCATGCACACACACACACACACACACACACACACAGTTTTGTTTTTGAGAATCCTGTTGATTGGTTTGAACACAAACCAAATTATTGTTCACCCATTTTACAGTCACCATTTCTGTTCCTCTCTCCTCACTGTTGTTTTCCATTTCTGAGTTTCCTTGTTGCCTCTGTTCACCTGTTTATTTTGTCCGTTCGTAAAAAGAAGCCATTATTTCTCCCCCCCCAGGCGAGAGACGACGGTGGCCTCGGTGGGAAATTACCCCAGCACAGCTTTACTCAGGACACGCCCAGGCTTGTCTTCAAGACAAACAGCGATGTGCTTGTAAGGACCGTAACCCTCTAACACCAGATAGAGTCTAAGCTTGATGGCTACTGCACAAATATGTTTTGATGTTGTTTCTTTGTTCAAAGTGTATAATTTTCATCTCTTCCTGACATTTCAATAGACTGGTTCATATTTTGGGCATTACTGTAATAACAGACATTAATCAAGCCTCCGTCAGCCCAGGAAATAAGACGCAACACACACGCACACACACACACACACACACACACGCACACGCACTCACACACACACACGCACACACACACACACACACATGCTATGTTTTACAACAAGTTGGCCCATATTTAAGTTTTGAGCGTTTTCATAACTTTTTTTTCATGTATTATTTGCTTTGCTCATTTTCATTATACCATTCATATTCAGGGCCCTGTGTTGGCATTTGTAGGAGTCTTCAGACAAGGAAACTAAAGATGTATTCATGTTTGATATTTTATTGAGCATTGTATTAAACTTTATATGTTTTAAATAGATCATTCATAAGTTAGTGAAAGAAAACAGAAGGTGATCTCCATCACAAGAAAGGACACTGATATATACAGCAAACCTCTTACAGGCCACATATGCTGCTTTAAGAGGTTTATTACGGTTTTGCTTATAATTTAATAGTCTTTCATTTCTATGGTATTCTATAGTCTAATAATAACATCATACTCATTGAAGTTGATGGCTGAGATCTTGAATCATGGCCGCATCACTAACCAGGAGTCCAGAAACACAAGCAGTCCACTGGTGAGGTTTGAAACACACCAACAGATGAGCCACAGATTTAGTTGACGGATTAAAAACAATATCAAACCGTAAAATAACCCACATTACATGTGTTGGTCCGGGAAACCCTAACCCTTGTTGAATGTCGGACCATTCGCGTCTTGCCCCATCGGACGTCCTTCTAGCGTTGCTGCTGTGTTCCCTGAGCTTGTACAAAGCTACCACAACCCATAGAAACAACGGCCAAAATGAACGTGCCACCAGAGAGCCACAACATGTCCCTTTAAATCTGGGAGATGCTGTTCTTTGCCTTTTTGGAGCCCTTGCCTATCAAAGCTAAATCAAGCTGAATGTGATGCTACAGCCAGCAGCTGGTTAGCTTAGCTTAGCACAGAGACTGAAATCTGGTACGATACATCTCTTACACTCTTGTGTGTCACTCTGGTTTGTGCATGGACGAGTGAGATAGATACACCGTTTGTTTGAGCTTCAGATGCTGGGGAGCAGATTTAATTGACATTTGGACAGACTAGTTCCTCTTTCCCCGTTCACATCTTGGTCTTCTCGTGTAACTCTTGTCAAGAAAGGGAAGACATATTTCCCCCCCAAAATTCCCAAGTTTGGCTTTAAGGGAAGATGTTGTGCCAGACGTGCCAACAGAGATCTTTAGTCCAGTCCGCTGCAGCGGCGTTCAAACGCGGCCCGCCAGGTCGGTCTCATCATCCTTTGCAGCCAAAGTTATTCAGCTCCCAATGTGCAAGAGTGTTTGATGAGAGGCTCGCCCGGCCAAGCGAGAGCCTTTGTGTGTCGCGCCTATAATGGCCGATGGGCGATGGCCGGCGACGATAAGAGTACCACAGCTCGGCTCCTCTCTGGCTTTTATCTGCAGTTCAAACTTGTCACGCTCTATTTTTTTAACGAAGACGTCAGGTAAATCCAATTAAAAAAACTATGGGAACGCATACCAACCAGTCCCTCTGCGCGCCCCCCTCCTTTCTTTTTTTGTATGCCAGCTAATTAGAACCATCGGGATGGATATATTTCGATAAACGAGGCCCTGGAAAATGATTTTTTGGCTAATCATAGCAACAAGTCCACATGTTGCAGATGGTCTGTTAAGCGTTGCCAAAGTTTAATCTCCTTGTGTAAACGTACGTGGGAGCTTTGTTCTGTTTTCTCTTCCCGGCGGACCAGGTGCTTAACAATAGCAGAGTCCATATTCTAGTTTTTGGACTGGATCCACAATGCAACAGGCCCGGCGTGTCTGTTTGCCATCGTCGGTGGACTCGTCTTCACGGTGAAAACGTCGCTGCAGATTGCGTGAGACGGTTCGAGTAAAAACTAAGCGACCGGCTCGCCTCAAGCACCTGCTCCCATTTTTTCCTGGGTTTAATCCTCGTGTTTTTGCACTTGCCGATTATAGCAGCAATCTGAGAAGTGTCAAAAGAATCACATATCGACCTTAAACAGGTGTGGGGGAGGGGGAGGCATACAAGCCTCTCCCTTTATACTGCTTAAACCTCTTCGCTTCGCTCTACATATGAAACTACTTCAGGCGCCGCGGCCTCTTGTGAAACGTACAATCTCTGCTCAGCCTCTTGACCCCCCCATGCCACCGCGTTCTCGTTAGCGAAATCTTCCGCTCTTCCACATCTGCAACCTCTTCCTCTCCTCCACCGCGTGGAACTCTCTCTCGGTCCTCTGCGCTTCCGTCGACCCACAACCTGTTCCGTTGACTCTGAGACCGAAGACCATTTCAACCCTTAACCCCGTCGCTCCCCCCCCCCCCTCCCCCCTAGAGCTGGAGAGAGAAAGCGCCGACTGCCGAGGAAGTTGCCCTTGTTTAGAAGCGCGTCTAATTGTTGTAACGCAAACGGTTAAGCTGCGCCGCCGCCGGTTCGTTGGCCACGCCGGGAAATAAATGAGCATAATTATATTCAACTGCAAACATCTGTGTGGTGTTCGGGAGAGAGAGATAGAAACAGAGAGAGAGATAGAGTCAGGGAGCGGGAAAGCAAGCACAACTCCATTAGCGTAATGCGCAGTAAAATTTCACTCAAAGTGCAGAAAGTCGTTAAGTGCTTTCCATCTGTCTTTCTGAGTCGAGGAGAAAAAAACTAAATGAAAAATGTTCAGCACATTCATTATTTAAAATATCCCGGGTCTACCATTATCAGACTCAAGTTGCGAGAGCACCTTTTTGACTCGTACTCAGTCGCGGCTCATTGCGTTAGCCAGGACTAAATGGGCAGTTGAAACGTGTCGAATTGAAAGCGCTGACATCCTGAGGGCCGGCGGCGTGCCGCGTGTCCTCCGCTCTCTGATCCCGTTACAAGCGTCGGTGTAGGAAATTCCTCCCAAGCTGCATTCGTGCAGGTCGCCGGTGTCGTCGTCCCACTCCTCCCCCGTGCGCTGCACGGAGAACTCCAGCACGTCTTTTCTTTTTAAACTTCGGTCCCTTTTGGACATCGCCTGCTTCATTTAGGAGCATCGGGTGTAAAACACACGAGGAACGCGAGGAACCTGGTGTTTGACACGGGCAGCAGCTGCGGCACAGCATGCCGGGTATTCTTTTGGATTCTGCCCCAGCGGCCAGCGTGAGTCCACACGTCTCTCGGATGCTGCCAGATGAGATCCTGCCAAACACACCGATGTCGCTATGCAGAGTTGCACAGAAAAAAAGGTGTCCGCCTTCCGTTTGCATCCCTCAACTTATTAACATTCAGCAGGGGGGGCTTAAGGGTCCATGTGATGGATGGATGTCGTTGAGGGGTCTGACAACTGATTAATGCCTTAATTATCTCCAGCGAGGACCTGCCACTCCTCCCGGAGCTGACAGAGTGAGCTGTGTGTGGCCTGACGAGTAACGTCGTGTTCGGGGCTCGCCCACTGCTATCTGCTCCACCAGGGTCACATTCATTTTCTTCCCAAAGGAAAATGTGCATTTGTGTGTGTGTGTGTGTGTGTGTGTGTGTGTGTGTGCGTGTGCGTGTGCGTGTGTGTGCTGCATAGGTGTAGAACAGGGATGAGGCAGTGCGGCGGGGTGTTTCGGGATCTTTGCCACTGCAGTGAGCAAGAGGGACAACTTTTAACTTGAGCCCCTGAGGAATAGGGTTTGAGGGTGGCTGCATTGCATTGTGGTATTTTTATGCTGTTTTCATCACAATACAGCATATTTGCAGAGTATCCTCTTAAAGACAATATGTATTTGTGTTACTCTGCATTTCAACATGTGTAAATGGCAACAATCATCATGTTGTGTCACAGCACCTGCGCGCTGACACAGATCTATTTTTTTTATTATTCTGCTCTTATATAAACATCACACGCATCATCATCAGGTTTTAAATCAATGAAGCGTTTTCTGTAATAATAGGCAGTGCAGTGGTCACTAATATAGTCCCATCATGTATGTCCAGTTGTTTATACACAGGAATAAGACAAATGACAACATAATGGATATCGTCCATTTAGCCAAACTTCAGGGCTTAAATGTCAAAATAAGAAACGTCTGCTTCAAGCCACTGCAACCATAACTTAGGTTCCTGTTGCCTGCGTAATTCAGTATTGATCAATCAATCGATCTCCCCTTTAAAGTAACTTAACGTGAATGTCTGTCTACCAGTCGGCACACACTTCAATACCAAGTACCTAATGCCATTTGGGGCGAATCTTCTTTTTTTGGCCTCGGGGCGTCAGAAAGTGTTTTTTATTGCAGACAGAAGGTGTGCAATGGGCGTTCCTTGTCAGGATAGAAAGTTAAAGACAAAGTCATTTCAATACCACTTAGCAGCTGAGCAGAATGTCATCATGTGCCCATTTACATCGATTCAGACATGCGCACAACCATACACACACACCTACGTTAAGTAAACCAGTTACATAAAGGCGTGTGCATTTCAACTAGATGCAAAATTAAGTCTTTAATTTTGACAGATTTGTAAAGTATTTAAAGGCAGACGTATTTTTTTTTTAATGTCCCTATGTCGCCGGTTCACTTCAGAGGAGATTACGTTGCATTTCATCACAAACAAATTACAAGTCTTTTGTATGCATTGACAGGTGCTGATGCGGCGTGTGTACTGTGTGTGTTTTCTGCCACAGGTGTGCGACTGGTGCAAACATATACGCCACACGAAGGAGTACCTGGACTTTGGTGCTGGTGAGCGTAGGCTGCAGTTCTGCAGTGCCAAATGCCTGAACCAGTACAAGATGGACATTTTCTACAAGGAGACCCAGGCTGCACTGCCTGGAGGAATGTGTAACCCAGGTCACGGGCTGGGTGGGGAGGGTACGATGGAGTGCGGTGGAGGGGTCCAGCTGCTCACACCTGAATCCTGGGGAACGCCGTTGACGGACATGCGGCGCAAGGCTCCCTCACCGGGGGGGCCTTCCACCACCTCTGTGTTGGGCCCTTCCTCTGCCACCTCCCCCTCAGACACTGCTGCCCACTGCTCCCCGTCCTCGTCCTCCTCAGCCAAAATCCCCACGCCCAGACCCCACGAGAGCCCCACACTTTACCCCCCGCCTATGCCCACTTTGCACCCACCTGTCGGGGTTCCTCCCGGTAGCCCTCCCATGGTGATGACGCCCCGGGGACCCATGCCCCTGCCGCTGTTCATGGAGCA
This sequence comes from Liparis tanakae, assembly GCA_036178185.1. Lineage (NCBI taxonomy): Eukaryota > Metazoa > Chordata > Actinopteri > Perciformes > Liparidae > Liparis > Liparis tanakae. The sequence continues at coordinate 13,939,974 of CM070093.1, forward strand.
TCAAATGATGCAGCAGATGCGTCCGTCGTTCCTTCGGCCCTCTGCCCATCCAGGGGGTCCCCACAGCCCCCTGTCAAACCCTCTCATTCCTGGTATTGGTCCACCACTTCCCCCTAGGACCATGGGCTCAGCCTCAAACCCCATGCACAGGCCCCTGCTGTCTCCACATGGCCACCCTTCATCCAATCAGAACTCTGGCATGATGCCCCCTTACCCTGGTCTCTCCATGCCAGGCATGCCCCCTTTCCCCCCGGTCAACATGATGCCCAATGGACGCATTCCTATGCCCCAAATGATGAACTTTGGCATGCCATCCTTGGCCCCATTGGTACCCCCACCAACTCTCTTGGTCCCTTACCCTGTCATAGTACCACTCCCAGTCCCGATCCCAATTCCAATCCCAATTCCCTACAACCCCAAAACTTGGGGCCGTCCGGAGAGCAGGGGCAACTTCCGCGGTGGTCCAGAGTCCTCGGAAGCTTCATTCTTTTGGCCCCACTCTCCAGGGTCCTCTGGAGATGATCGAGGGGAGCAGAAAGTAGAGCCAGCGGCTGCAGAGCACCTCTCTCCTGTGCGCTCAGAGAGAAGCAGGACGGCGCTGGTGGACTTGACTGTGAAGGCAGAGGACAATTCGGGCAACGCATGTCTAAAGAGTGGCGCCGCACCGACAGAGGGCGTTATTGATCTAACTGTGGGCCAGAGGCCATGCCAACAGCAGGTGATTCAGAGGATGCTACCTGGGGTCCAGGTCAAAGTAGAGGCGGAGACGGAGTCCAGATCTCCACCGGCTGCTGTGCTGAGTTGGGAAGGGAAGAGCAGTCGTGACGGGGGTGAAGGGGTCCTCTTTCAGGGCCTCCTCAGTGCCACGGAGCCGGAAGGGCCCACACACCCAAACACACTGGAATCATCAGGCCCTCCCTCCGGTGACAGCAGCTCTTCTTTCCACGATGATCCTCCGGTGAGCCAGCTAACTCCCTGTATCTTTAACCGTACCCCGCCACCCCTGCCCGACACAGCACGGACCGAGCCCCAAACGCTGCCCCACCTCCAAGCTAGCCCTGCCGCCCCGTGCAATGTCATAGTCAATGGTACGGGATGGCATTCGCTACTCGCTCCCGCCTTCGAGTGTTACCCCGACCGAAGAGGAGACGGCGTTGCTGGAGAAGGAGAGGTCGAGGAGCGGCAGCCAGCCAATGGGGAGCTGGAGCAAGAGGCACTGAAAGAAAACAATTGTTCGGTTGGGGATTGTGAGCCGGGGAAGCAAGACGAGATGGTGGAGACGGTGGAGGGGAAGCCAGATCCCAACTTCAACAGGGAGGATGGTGAGCACACCTTTGCCCTGCCGTTGCTGTCTACCGGAGGCTGCGTGGTCATCCAGCCTGTGTCAAAGCCCGGCGCTGACAAGACGGCCATCCTGTCCTGCTCCATCAGCGCCCCTTTGTCAGCAGACGGGACCGCCGAGCTGGAGCCGCCGCTGAAGAGGAGGTGTCTGCGAATCCGCAATCAAAATAAATGAGGTGGGTTTACCCCAGAGTGCTTCTACAAACATTTGAATGTAGTAGTGCAGAATTTACACCGATTTACTCATTGATATTTTGTTGTAGTAGTAAACAGTCACCTTTAGATTTTTCTCTTTTGATGTTTCTCACTTTCCAGCATGTATCTCAGGAACTACTTGAATGGACCGTTTTTCATTCTAAAATGTTCTTAACATATGTTGGTTATTATCTGATCTTCATACAATTGGGAAAATGTTGGCGAGAGCGTTATTCTATGTTTTGTACAGTCCAGCGTAGAATAAAGGTGCATTCACGCCAAAAGCGATGTGATTTTTCGCGCCCCAAAACGCGTGAGTTTACTCGCTCGACCATTTGCCGTGTTCTCGCCATAAGCATTGAAGCGCTCGGTGAGGGGCGGGGCTTATCTCTGTGTCTCATCTCCGTAAAGACTGGCCGTCGTGTTTGGGTTCATGACATCACCCGTAGGCTCACACAGCTCGGTCACTTTCACCGATAATAGACTTCCAGCGCTACGAGAGTTACTGCGTTCATAACGTTATCATCCGTCTTGTTCTGATTCATCTGCGGCGCGACAGCGATGACGCGGGGGAGCAACTCCAGAGCTGATTGGCCCGAGTTGCGAGATTACCGCCTCAAAGTTGAAATATTTTAACCTGGGGTGAAGATTGTGCCACTGAAAACGCGCCGCTGTAAACGCGTCGCCAACATTGCGTCGCCCCAAACGTGCCGCCCGGAGAAATATTGCATCTATCGCAGCCACACGCGTCTGTACGTTGACTTTTCATGGGATTCAATCGCTTCTCTTTTGGTCTTAAGAAAAAGGCATATCAATATCAGAATGTGTTGCTTGGTTCAGACGGACAGTGGTCAAACAAACAGGTTCAGTTATATCCAGGAAGCATGTCAGAAGAGTCCTACTGGGACAGACAGTATTTAAATGTGACATGGAGGGGCACTGACTCTAAAAAACCTTGAAAAAGGTATAGTGAACCAGAAGGGAAGCCATCTTTTTAATAACATTATAATAACATGTTATGACTTTGTTTTTATTTGCTAGAGAACTTATTCAGCCCACAAATGTCACATTGGTATACTCATGTCTCTTCTTTGACAGATAAATGACCTGTTGCTTTAGGTTGACTGGCAGATTTCTCTCTATGAGATTCAGAAAGGAAACATCTATAATGTCAAAGGACGTGTTCAACACATTAATATTAAAATGAATGATCCATTCCTACGGGTTGCTAATTTAATGGAACTGTATTCAAGAGCGATTGAAGACCGATTCAAGTTGCGGAAACGCGAATGCTCTGAATTGGAATCTGGAAATCACAGCCTCATGCACCGTTAGTGCCGCAAAACACACACAAGCAGCTGAGGGGAAATATACCTTCAGATACCAAAATATACACAGTGAATGACTTTTGATGTTGGAGAATAAACAAAAAATGGCATGCTCTTATCTCGCCTCTTCCCACGCTTTTATTAGGAATGATCCGAAACAGTATGTAAAATGAACGCCACCAGAGAAACAGACTCTGAATATATTTCATTCTTTATCTTCCTATAAAGTGTCCTCGAGCTGATACCGAATGCATCCCCCCCAAGAGAATAAACCCAAAATGAAATGTGCCCGCTGTAAATGTGCACTCCTCTCAGTTTGATTCTGTGTTGAGAACACAGGAACCGTTCCTGTACGAGGCCCGTTGCTCCGAACTCAACACCCTCCGTTCTCCCACTCACCTTGAACTGAAAGTTGGAGCTGCCTGCTTTGGTTTCCTGCATCGACTTTACAAAAAAAAACAGTTTGGAGGGGGCTGTGGGGGCGACTCGGTCTAACTCTCCTCCCACTCTGTTTCACAGATGGACGCTCTGAGGACCACAGTGCCATCAACGAAACTCACTTGTCCACCCCACCTGCCCCTTCCCTGACAACTCCCAACTACACCGCCGCACATGTGCACACACACACACACACACACACACACACACACACACACACACACACACACACACACACAGATACCCACACTCGCTCATCGTCCAGTCTACCAGCACCACAAATCGCCTTCTGACGACTGATGAGAGACCAACCGGACGCGGTGATGTGCGTCACAGCGGAGCGGCTCCGATGGACTGAACTTCTACAGCCTTCGACGTTGTGATCCACTCGACCTTTGACCTGCAGACAGGTACACATCCCTGTCGACGGGAGGACCCCGCCCCGCTGCTTCTCGCCTCTCGTTTAGAGACTCTCAGCCCACACACTGCCCCTCATACCTCATGCGCCCTGCCCCACCCCCTATCGAAGCAAGTGCCCTCCGTATCGCCTCGCCACTACGGAACGAACGCCAGAGCGAATTAGTGAAGGAGCCCCCGGATGGAGAGATTTCCATCCCTCGACTCAATGCTCTTGTTTCGATCCAACCTGGCGAGGGCAAAAAAAATATCTCTGCGCCAGTAAGCTACTTTTTATCCTTGCACAATTTATCACGAAGGCATAAAGCGAATTCCGCAAAGTTTAGATTGTAAAGCTCCAGACCTGGCAATAAGATACAAGAATTCAGCTCTATCAAACCAGCAAAGAAATAAAATATAAAATGTTCCTGCCAACCTGACACGAAGCGTTCTGGATGGGCGGTAGCTTAAAAAGAAGCACGACAAGCATGAATACATTGCAATATGACTGAAGGGCCTGAAATCACTAGTCGTGTTGACAATTATTCCCACCGAACTGGAGGATCCGATATTAAACTTCACCAGCAAGCGAGTAATGGTGTGTGGGTGGAATCATACAATCTTTGCCACTTTTCCTCTCTTTCTTTTCTCCTTCTACCCCGTAGAACCTATTGGTTTGCTCTTAAACTTCACTCAATTGAAATGTGGAGACAGGAGCTGTCACGATAATCATTCCTGCTATTGACGGTTTTTTTACACCCTCTGGAGCCTCACCGGTGACGGCAATAGCCCGTTGCTGTTTGAGGACATTTCAAAGCGCCTCCCAAATACAACCGGGACGGCGATGTAGAAGCTCTTCCGACCTTCGGGCCGGCGCTTCATCTTTTTGTATTATACATTACCGGTGATGTCTCCTGGAATGGGCTAGTAAAGAAGGGAAGCTCTTCTTTTTCTTTTCTTTCTCATGAATAATTATGTTGGGACCTCGAGGAACACTGTTCAAGATATTCGGTTTTCTCCAAGAAGCACACTGAAGATAAAATACATCTTTGGGGAAATAATTTGGATCGGGTTTTTTTTTGCCTCTGCATCTACCCCAGATGCTGAATTTTATTTGTTGAATTTTTTGGGGCCATTTATTTGTGTGTTTTTTACAGCCAAACTCAGAGCCAAGCGTTGTCCCCGATTCAGTAGCACACCTTTTGGGCAACCCTCGGGTTTGATGTGATTCGGTCAAACAAAGCCAGCATTTCGTTAGCACTCCTGTGGAGAAGGGTGCGTTGTACCAGACAAGGTGTCATCACCAAAGGCCTCTGATGCACGGAAACAAGACGCGTCACCTAGTTTTTGCGTAAGTGATATTTCAAATTGAGGATAGGACCAGATAATTTATAGTTGCCAAAATGCCAAGCACTTAAAAATAAAGGGAAGATACAAAAGTGGGTGTTGAAATGACCCCGTGGTCTCTCTTTATGGTTTACTCTTTCCCTGAAGGCCTGCGCTGTGTCCACGCTGCAAGTAAGGCCCAAATATGAATCTGGATTCTTAAAAACAAGACACAAAGGATTTGAGTGATGCTCGGTCGCGAGCTACATTACGCGTGTCCATTTGCAGTCCCGACCCGTCTGACTTTGATTTATTATACCGTTACGCTGCGACACCGTGCGGTTCATTCTGTGTCCAAACCAGGCCTGACGCACATATTCACATATCACAAGCGTACCAGCGTGCTCATACTACACACACACACACCCACACACAATGAATATAGTAAATGTAACCGGGTGCACGTGGTTGAGTGAGGCAGGTGCAAGCACAAAGCCCAGTTGAGATTACAGAGTGTTGACTCACAAGTAAGCAGTGTGCAACTCTATCTGTCGCCTGTTAGTCAGGCATTTAGGCTCAGCTTGCCAAGGCCCAGCTTTGGTGCCACTTAAAGCACCCCCCCTCCCCCCGGCCCGTCCTCACACACACACAGGCACACAATGCTTAATATTTCTGCAATCAATGGCAGTGGAAAAATTCTCCTTTTTAAAAGGGGCTGAAACGCCTTTTTTTCCACAAGTGGCGATTTTCCTTCTTCAAGACATCCATGAGCTCAGCATCTTTTAATTATCGAGCAGAAGCCCCCTGACTACTCCACTATACTTCTCACTTCTCACAGGATGATTTCGCAAAGAAACTGGACACCGTAGTTGTTCTGACATGGGAGTCATACAAGGCCACCGCCGGGATCTTTAGAGGTCCCCCCCCCCTCCCCCCATTTGGAAGCCCAAAATCTCGAATGTGTTTATATTTATTTATTTATTTATATATTCAGACATCGGTTCAGTTATGCTTTTCTATAGATGCTATATCCTATCACACTTTTTAAACACCCACTGTGTGTAGGTTGTGAGAGTGTAAAGCCCCCTCCTCCAGATGCAACAATACACAGAGGACATGACCTCCTTGATGGACGCCCCTGACACGGCCCTCTCCTTTGTCTGAGGTCGGACATGTTTGTGTGCAGGTACAAAGACCATTGCGTCGGCTGAGGAGGACAAAGTTTTCCAGAAGGACCACGCCGCCCCCGTTAGCCCCTTTGTCTGCTGCTGCCGGCTAACGAACCCCGTAGCACTGCTCTGCTAGCAATGTTAAAAGCATGATGCCTGACCTTGAGAAAGGAAAAGAAAGGTCACAATGTTAGAAGTCGTGCAGACGGATCTGTTCTTGTCTTTTCTTTAGTTCGGCGAGCAGCGGAGACAAGAAAGATGGCTCAGTGGGCACAGCGCCATGACAATGTATGGAGCACAATGGAGTTAATCAGAGGACGAGCCCTCTTTCCATGTGGACTCTCTGTGAGTTGTCCTCTAGCGCCACCCTCAGGACGACAGTGTCCACTGGAGCCCGTGGATGGGTAACTGACGGAATAGTTCAACATTTTGGGAAGTGCACTTAACTTGAGGGTCAAAGGAAAAGATTGTTCCCACTCTGCCAGCTGTCGGTTAGCTTAGCATAGCAACTGGAAAGAACTGGGGCTAGCTAATTTACGACCTTTATCTCGGTTTTCGGTCTTTATGCTAAGCTAAACTGATAGTGACTTCCCAAAATGCTGGTACTTCCTTTATTTTAAATGAATGTATTATTAATATTATATATTTAATAGTTTTGGTGGCGTTCTCTTGACTCTTAGTCTTACACCACCACGAGGCTAAACTTACAAATGTAGTCCAGTGAAGTGGTCTTCAAGAAGAACTCACCTAAATCTTCTGTGACGTCACTCCCTCCTGCTTGACACCGTGACACGCACACGCACACACACACACACACACACACGCACACGCACACGCACACGCCAGACGAAACAACGTGCACGTGATGTCCTACCCCGTGATACCCGCACCGGGTCGCGTCGCCGTACCGTCCCCCCACGTGACTCTCACGTGGAGATTCCGAACCTGCACCGAATCTTCTTCTTTTCTTTTTTTTTTTTGCGAATGGCACGCGCACCCGAAATCTCCCAGAATTCCTCTTTCTGACAATGGACTGAATTATGCAATGAAAACTAAACTCCAACCCCAAATCTAGACGAGTGGGTCCAAGAAAAAAACTAAATAAAAGCACGAGTCCATCCGGTCCAGAACCAACAGAGAAGTTGCCTTAACTCTTGCTTGTATAATCCCCACAGTTAAGACAATGAAGGAGAACCCCCCTCCCCCCTCCTTTGTACAAAATGAAAATATAACAGAAACAACGACTTTGTTATCTCGCTATAGTGTCAATGTATAGATGATGAGCTCTTCTTTTCTTCCTGTAACTTGTATGGACCGTCACAGTTCTGCTCAGAAGGGATCTGTGTCACGTGTTAACTTGTGGTGGACTGTCAAATCTCTTCTTTTTTGTGTGTGTACATTTTACAGTATTATTTATTGTCGACAATTTTTTTTTTTGCATTTGCAAATAATAAAACAAACAAAATAACAAAAAAACAAATAAAACAAAAGCGAAGGTGGTTTGACGGGATTCCGATGTGAATGCCTAAACAGTGACAAGCTTTTTTAAAAATTATCATTATTAAAAATGCAGAAAAGCAGCGACAGGAGGTGATCTCCTGTCTTTTTATTATGACGTTGTACATGTACATGACATGTGGCCAAATTTACTTTGGAATATTTTTTTCTTCTTTTTTTTTCTTCTTCTTTTTTTGTGTTGTAACAGTATTTGTTTTATCCAGTGAATTGCTCATGAAGACAAATAAATAAGAGGCACACACACAACCCTGTTTCTAATGAGTCGTATCTGCTCATTCTTTGTGTCCACACACAAAAGCAAGATATGAACCAACCCTGACTCAAAAAAACAAGGGTGCCTTAGGGTGCTAACAGCCATGAAACGTTATTAATAATGAATGCACGAGTGAGTACACATTTTAGAATTATTAATCATTCATAACTTTAGCTTTAGCGATACCATTTAAAAACAGATGGGTTGAATGGAGTGGATTGAATATTATACAAAAATGCACTAAATTATGAGCTCAAAGAGTCATTAAGTACATTTGTGTACTTTTTTTTTATTAATTTAGAAACAAATCAGAAACAAAGTGACTCAGCTCTGATGAGAAAAAAGGGATGCTGTGGTCTCTAGCGCCATCTGGTGTCTGCCGTAAGTCATTGACCCACTCCTCTGCGGAGAGATAATGGGAGGGGGCTCGAAACACAACGTTATGGATTCACGAGAAAATGCTTCCTGTGCAACAACTCTATGTGGGACTAAAAAACAAAAGTTTAAAGCCTTCAATAATTTGTTTTAAAGAAAGAAAAAGATGATTGAGTTCATCAACTCTTGATATTTTATATGTATGGAATGGTCAACATAAACTGATTTTGGAAGATTATTGCGCTGCATAATACTGCACAAGGTTAATATTAGGTGTGCATAATTATACACTATATATTTATTGAGTTATTGAGGAAATTATAATATAGCCTATTCTTTAAAAAACAGGCAACATCAGACAAACAAAATAAAGTTTTGAACTTCAGTCATGATCCTGTTTTCATGTGCCAAATAATGCAATTCAGCCCCTATACAGTTGAATCAATTAAAACATGATTAATACAAATAATACATCAATAGCAATAGAGCTATATTTTAAACTTCACATGAGACATTTTAACACGTCACAGTAGATGGGGAAAACATGTGTACACAATAAATTGCCAGATCAATTGTTAGAAAAGCTATAATCCAATGTTACCTTGATGGGCTAGCTGTGCATGGTTTACTCGATACAGGGGCTAAAGTCAGTATGATCGACCGAACTTGCAAAGACAGACACCTACCTCATCTTGAGACCCGTCCAATTGCTGAACTGATGAAAGATGATGATGAGCTGGAAGTGTATGTATGTAAGTGTATGTATGTAACGGATGCCTCATCCCATTTAATACTTGGGTTGCAGTAACAGTGAATTTGCCTGGGTATGAAAACCCCAACCTGCTGATCAGTGTCCCCTTTATAGTGCGTATAATCTCCCCCTAGAGAGGCCGCTGGTTGGTTTCAACGTAGTGGAGGAACTAATCCTAGGACAACCAGAGAAAATAATTCCAACACTAGATACCCTCTTAAGTGGGGCCATCTCAATCCCAACTGACAAAGTCGAGGCGATAGTGAACTGCATGTCCGCCACAAAGCCCATCCTACAGCACGGACGCCTGAGAGTAGGCCAACAGGACATTGTCATTCTTGCTGGCCAGGTCGCCTGGATAAAGTGCAGAGTGCCATCCAACATGGATACATCAGACCGCCTTGTATTGTTTGAACCAGATGAAGCCTCTTTACGAGTTGCTGAAGCATGTCAGGGAATACCACACACAGAGGGAAATCCAAAGGACCCCAAATGTCCTCCTAGGCTCCAGTGGAATGTTCAAAAAAGCACCAAGCGACACTAGAGCGACTCGTGGACATGCTCACATGCCCACCTGTGTTGGCATACCCAGACTTCAATTTACCTTTCATACTGCATACTGATGTATCAGAGCAGGGCCTGGGAGCAATCCTTTACCAGCAGCAGGAAGGGAAGTTGAGGGCCTTTGGTTATGGAGAGAGAACGTTGACAGCTGTGGAGAACAACTACAATCTACACAGTGGGAAATTGGAATTTCTTGCATTGAAATGGGCAGTATGCATGAAGTTCAGGGATTATCTGTATTATGCCCCGCATTTCACGATCTACACAAATAACAACCCCCTCACTTACATCATAGGCACAGCAAAGCTAAATGCTGTTGGACATCGTTGGGTAGGAGAAGTCAAGTGTTTTTTCGATTTGATGTGAAGTACCGGCCTGGGAAGGTTAACATAGATGCAGATATATTGTCTTGTATTCAGGGTCGTGAGTTGTGTCGGACCCTGCAAAAGCTGTCAGGGGATGGTCATTCGAGAACGTCAACATACCATCCACATTTCAACCCAGCGAGAGGTTTAACCGCACCCTACTGCAAATGTTGAGAACGATGGCAGACAAGGAGAGATAGCGTTGGAAGGACCATCTTCCGAAAATTGTACTTGCGTACAATTGTACTCAACATGAGTCCACGGGCTACTCGCCCTACTATTTGCTTTATGGGCATCATCCACGCCTGCCCATCGATCTTTTATTTAGCCGGATGGGAGGCACTTAGTCACATCCAGAAGATATGCACAAAAGTGAGCAAAGAGAATGTCTGAGGCCTATGCAATTGTAAATGAG
>CM070093.1:13955407-14027907 GCA_036178185.1 Liparis tanakae
AGATGCCCACGGACAGCGTTTTTTAAACCCTCCCCTCTAAAAGTGGCGCCCCGGAGCCAGCACGGAGTCACAGGACCTGCGTCAGCTGTAAAGTTACATCCGGTTTGCTTTTAGTGGCAGTGTTTGTATTTCTGGGCCCCCATAACTGGATCTGACGGAGGGAAAACACTCTTGGGGTCTATCTTAAAAAAAAAAAAACCCTTTCAATGGGCCCCATCTAGCTCGGGGCCCCCACCACCCGCCCCGCCGCCATCGTACTAACCCCCCCTCTCGTTCCCCCTGCAACACAACTCGACGAAGAACTCCTGGTCTGTTCCCCCCCCCATTCCCTGGAAAACATTTAGGAGAATACTCTCTTGAATACCGGCGGTGTGTTTACCTCCTGCACACGAGTGAGCTCAGCGAGATAGAGGAGCACAGTGTTTCAAGCAAAAGTTGAGTGGGAAGCGTGCGTAGGAGAGAGAGAGAGAGAGAGAGAGAGAGGGAAAGAGAGCGAGTGAGCAGGCAGGCTGCAGGTTTCCATTTTTAGCCACCTCGGAGTCGTTGCAGGGATCGAGAAGTCTTGCTGCTCGAGGTGGGATTCAAACGCCTGCTGACGCACACAAAGGCTCAGAAATGTTTTTTGTGCAAGTGTAATAAGAACATTCATACTTTAAGTTCCTTAATAATTGCTCATAGGCTCATATTTAGTAGATAATGAATCACACATCCCCTGCTGCTGTCGCCAGAAGAGGCTGCTTTCTGACTATTAATACATAAGCTGGTATTCAAGGGACTATATATAGTCCCTTGAATGACCTTCCCGTAAAGAAATCTGACCCTTAAATAAGCTGGTATCGTACCCGCGACTGTCACCTGTAATGAACCCTTCCATCTGACCTGCTTCCATTGGAGCATCGCGGGCGGAGGATGCTCCAATGGCGCCGTACGCCGTGGTCATATGCACGGTCAGCCTGTCGGCATTCGATCAAACGCAACACAAAGTCGATCTTTTCCCCTTCGTGCAAACCGCCGTGATCATTATTTGGCCGCAGGCCACCGCTGACGATAAAGGAGAGAAGAAGAAAAGACTAAACGACCACGGACACTCGATTCGCGAGTCGCCTTTCCTCTGCAGCCCTGAAGGAAATGACCTCACTGGGTAAACAAGTCGGCGTCTCTATATGGGGCTCAAAGTCCCCGTTCCAATGACTGCACTATTTTCCCCTTTCACTTTTCCAGCCTTATCTCCTATTTTCCTCTGGCTGTGCTGCTCCTTCCCCCCCCGCCCACCCCTCCCCCCTCAGGCTTGTTAAACTCACTGCAGGTATTTTAACTGTAGCTCTGAGACTCCGGAGCCGTTTGATGCGGCTGCAGACCTGGCCCCGCCAGATAACGCTGTGCGCGCCACTCGACAGCTCCGAGTCCGGCTCGATGTCTTCCAGATCCCCTCAGTGCCCCGTCCCCTGGGCGTCTCTTTCCCACTGGGTTCAGTGTGGTCCTTACACCGCGCTAGGTGACCAGGACATGTAATGGTAACCTACTTGTTTGGTTTGGCATGTGTAACGTTGGTTATTCCCTCCACTCCCCTTTTTCCCACGTTGTCCACTCATTTCCCACCTAATGTTTCCCACCCTTCTTCTAATCCAGCATCTCCTGTCTCCCCTCTTTCTCAGCCTTCTCTTATCTTATTGCACCCCCCCACCCCCACTCCCCTCTCCACACCGGTCTTCCTCTCTTGTGTAGCTCTTGTAGGGAGGTAGGGATAACCCCCGTGTGTCATGACGGGCGCTCTGTTCCCTGATAGTCGCAGTCCGCTGTAGAGCTGCTCCTCGGCGAGCAGCGGCCGTCCCTGCTCAGCGTGCTAGCTGGATAGAAACACTGCCTTATAAGGCGCTGGGGACGGTGGCCCCGGCCAATTCTTTCTGTCTTTTTTTTTCTCTCTCTCTCTCTGCAAAACAAGCCAGTCTCTTTGCTCCACACCTCCTCTGGTGAGAGCCTCTCCACAGTCTTTTTTGTTTGTCGGGTGTTCTGCTCCAGTCCAGTGGAGACGAGTCCAGCGTCTCGCCCTCGGCGGTCTTGAAATGTCACGCTTCACTTCAGCTATGCATCGTCCGGTCTCCTCCGGTGGTCACAGATGTGGAGCTTCATCGGGGTCTTCCCTCATCCCTGGTTCACTAAATAAAGACATAGATGGCAAATTAGATTTATTCTGAGTATCTATGGTACGCTTTGTGTCAGGAGCTTAGTCTGAACTACAGCTACTCCTGTTCCACGTACTTGGTGTAAAGTCGATGCAAAGACGTTGTAATGTTGAGGTTCTTATTGGGACAGTTGGGGTCATTTTGCGCGTCACTCGTACGCTTTCTTGCCGAGATCTTCACGATGAAGCTTGATATCGCGTGTGTGCTCGGGGAATGTAAAGCTACAGCCAGCGGATGCTTAGCTTAGCCAAGGAATAGAAACGCGGCCTAGCTCCGTCTCAGAGGTAACGCCGGCCCTCGACCAGCACATCGAAAGCTTAATGTTCTTAGATCATTCGCTACAAAAGATGAAGTCGTTTTTATTGGCAAATGTGTGAATATAATTTAGCAATATGACTTGCTGGAATCTCCTCTCGCTGTGACGACTGGACTTGAGGAAGTTGGCTGCGAAATGTAGCTGTGGGATCCCAACGCCGTCGCCTACACTCAATGTTACACGTTCGGCAGGCCTTTGGTCCAAATGTCTGGTTTTTGGCAGTATTTGTTACCAATGCGTTCTGACAGTATCGGGAGGTCCTTGTGTTCTTGGCTTCGTTGCACAGCTCTGCAGTGCTATGTTTGCTCCGCTGGGCGTGGTTTTCACAATAGGACTCCTATTCGGCATTATTGTTAATCAATTCATTAGCAATATCGTACAAAGTCACATCCCAACTTTGTTTGTTACATTTTGATGTTGCTCCATTTCTATTTGTGTAGATGTCGAGGGTTCTGCTGCTGTTCTTTGGTGGAGAATCTCAACTTAAAGCTGCCAGCTGCACTCGTATCCAACAGTTTGGATTGCATCAGAAGGGTATTGCCTTACTGGCAGGTACTTTATCTCAAAATAACTTCAAAAGTCATGTGTTTGATAGATCTGGAGTCTCATTGTTTAGCTTTACAAGGTAAAAGGACCCCCCCCCCATGCTGTAAGAACGTTACTTACACACCAAGTCTAAAGTACACAGATATATATATATATATATATATATATATATATATATATATATATATATATATATATATATATACACACATACTTGACAGCACATTATATAATACTTGGGACAAATGGAACAAGACTCGAGCCGAGCCAAGATCCGCCTCTCAGGGATGTGAGAAGGAATGCCAAAAATGGGGAAGAACTTAACCTCCAGAATTGAGTGGTTGTGCAGGACGTCCAGAACAACTAATATTCTTAATGTTATTAGCACCATTACGGGAACGCTTCTCGTCTTGGTTGGATGATGAACCTTCAAATGAACTGCAGTCAAATCTCCTCCCGTCTCGTAGTCCGACGTTCGGACCAGAGAGCGAAGTCTCGGTGTCTCGAGGTGTTTACGGTCAGTGTATGTTCTCGTGTGAGAGGGAACGTACACACCCAGAGATTTGTCTTAATCTGGAGGATCTCCTCGTCTAGACGTACGGACCGTGGCTGGACCGGGGGGCCTCATCGCATCTCGAGGATACAAAACCATATGGAGATACCGCTGCGCTGATGTTAGGTCTGACTATTGATGGATATTTACTTTCCTTCCCCCTCGACCCCCGTTTGAGTTTGACACCTGAGATACACCTTTTATTTTTTTACTTTTAAGTGAGGGTGTGTGAGACGAGACGAGAACAGGAGTCTCCCACGCGCAACACATAACCCATCCATCTGCAGCATCACAGCCTGCTTGTGAAACACACACGCACGCACGCACACACACACAGCAGGCTTTAGTTTTCGTGGACACACAAAAATATCTTTTATTGCATTCATTTTCACACGCGCTATCCACTTGACCTTAGCAACACTCGAGCCGCATTGTGTTCAACCAGCACGACGGAACAATACCCACACACATGTTAGCACATCGCTGTGGATGGGCAGCGAGCGCGTACAGCTTGAGAGAGAGAGAGAGAGAGAGAGAGAGAGAGAGAGTTCTTATTGAAGGTGACGGTCAGTCCAAGTAGCTGAGCCTATTAAAAGATTCTGATGTTCCTGTTTTTTTTATTGCAAGTTGGTTGACTGCATGTACTTAAAGCCCCACTATGTAACTTTTCCACCTTTTAAAATAACAGCTTGAAAAAAATTGTGCCGCTACAATGACTTTTAATATGTTGATTTGCTCCTCCGCCATCGGGGGTCTGCGGCCAGAAAACTGCTGAATGTAAGATGGTTGGGACCGACCCGGTACTTCTGGTTGGGACCGGCGGAAGTAGTTCAACTTGCTGTCTGGCAGTGGTTACCAACGTCTTATTGTGCCAGTCCACGCTCGCAGGCGACTTTTTATTTGCTCCGCTACGCGACGCGTAGAGACGGAGTGACATGCTGCTGTGGAGAACACCGGGCCGGGTCTGAACGAGACGCGCTGCCGATCAGCTGTGAGCTCACTAGCCGGAAGAGTCATATATGGCTCGAGAGCCAGAAGTTCACAACACTGAAGTAAACTTTAAATACCTGTCTGAAGGGGGCGCTACAGGGGAAAAGTTACATAGTGCTAATCACTCGACATCCAGACTGTTTGCTGTCCTGCTCCTCAGTGGTGGAACCAGCTCCCCACTGACATCAGGACAGCAGAAAGTCTCTACAGCTTCCGCCGGAAACTGAAAACGCACCTTTTCCGACTATATCTGGATTAATCACAGATTTGCACTTCAGAGGCACTTGAATGGCTCTTATTGTGGTACTTTTGTAGTTTGACTATGTTGAGGAAATGTTACTTTCTGTATTCTTGTTGTTCTTAGTTTGTACTCTAGGTTGAAATGCACTTATTGTAAGTCGCTTTGGGTAAAAGCGTCTGCTAAATGACATGAAATGTAATAGTGTCGCTTTAATGGCAGGAAAACTAAGATGCAAGTAAGGATTGAAGTATTTTTGAATTCATTCATTCCAGCTTCTCTATCTTAATTTCTTGCTCTTATACGATGGTAAACATAAATGTCTTTGACTTCGGACCGTTAATGACGCATTTTAAGACGTCATCGCGGCCCTGGGAACTCTTTACGGGCAATATTTGCTCGTTGTTGAGAAAATAATGAGTGGATCCATCCAGTGCTGGCAGACTTTACCTGTGGCCCTTCGTCACAGGCCGCGTCCTTCGTATTGACACAGCACTAATAGTTATACTTTCAATTTATAAAGTTATTTTCTAAGTACTCAAAGACGTTGACGTGAATTATATTCAAGTTCATGTTCAAGTACAGTTTCCTTTGAAGCTCCTACTAATTTGTCGTAATTTTTTTTGTCATATCATTCAATTGTCATATTTGTTGTGTCGTATTTATCTCTTGCACAAAATATTGTTTTGCCCGAACATCAAAGATTAGACATCGACATCTCTGATTGATCTCCAGGTTTGGTACCACTGCCCCCCCCCCCCCCCCCCCCCCAATGCTGTGTGTTGTTTCTATATGTTATTTATTTATTTCCCAAGCACATTCCTCCGTGTCCTTTGTGAGGAGGTGTGGGTGCTGAACGCGCCCGGGCCACAAGAGCATGGGACGGAAATCTGTCGAACCCGAGGGTACGACATACCCCGGTTGATCCCCGCGGGGCGTCAGCCGGCGCGCTATTTGCGAGACCCGAGCAGGAACGCCGCCGCCGCGTCCCTCCTCGGCGACTATTTTTAAAACTACCGGAATTCAATCAAAACACCCACTCTCCTGCCCGGTCCTTTTAAAGCCCAGAGCGGCCGCTGCTGGGTTTTTCTGCTCCACGCGCCCCGGCGACGAGACGGGGTACCAAATACTCTCTGTATTGAGCTCCTTTCAGGTTAACATCATCACATTCCTGACCGGTGGATCCATTTGGCCTTTCTTTTATAGAGTGATTAAAGAGTGGAAGCAGGCTGAGGGGGAGAGGACGAGTGCGCCGTAATGTTAACGGCAGGTTGAGTAAATAAAAACGGGGAAAGAATAGAATGTGCTCAAACCGCCCCCCCCCACCCCTGTTTCCACAAAAAAAAAGAAAACCAGGGCTCTCATAAAACTCCTGCCTGCTGCTTCTCAACCGGTTTCAACTATTTGTATTTTACAGGAGTTGCTAAGCAACCAGGCGTAACCCCTTGGCTGAATGACAGCATGGCAGAGATAAAAACGCCATCTAATAAGAGATACATAACAACTCCTGCTGATAAGCCCAGCTGGACGTGTAATCTGTCGGGAAGACGTTGCTGGACTCCGAGCACGGACGTGTCCCGCACGTCTGGCTGACGTCGTGGGATTTGTAATCATCTGGCGCTCGTGTCCGACATCGCCGTGCACGGGAAGGGATCCGCGATTGTGTTGAACGGGTCCAGATATGTCCGACGCATTAGTGCCAGCTCCACACGTCCCCAGACACCAGTCAGTTATTTCACGTTTATAAATAGCCCCTTCAGCTGAGTAGCCGAGAAATGTCCCTCAGAGTCTAGTTGGCTTTTCGTTTTTATTACAGCAACGCTAATGGAAGCAATTCTGTAAGCGCCACTAAGGCACCACCCAGGTGTTTGGAAAAGCAGTTTAAAAAAAAGTCCTCCGCACTGGATTCCTCTCGGAGAGACGTAGCAGCGACGGGCCGCTCCGTCGCCGAGGGGTCCGGTCGGACGCGTTTGGTTCACGGCCAAGCGGTTTGGAGGACGGTGCTCGTCATCTTTTATTCTTTTCATGTCCAAAGTTGGAAATCCGTGAAACTGAGCAGAGCGTTCCTCCTGTGAACAATCCTCCTCGCAGCTTACAAGGTCTCACGCTCGGCAGCGACAGGCGAGCGACCTTCTTCCTCTGAACCGTTCGGTGACACCCGATCCCCGTTTGCTTCGAAGGTGCGTTGTTTACGTCATTATCTCGGCCCTGCAGATAATGAAAGTATTTATTGTTTGCCAAACTAGCGGTGTCAGATGTCAGCCTCCGCCCTCAGGCCCGGTCAGAAAGAGCCTGTGTTTGAAATGGTGCACTAGGATGGAGATCGATGGAGAATATGCTGTTCTCATCATGGTTGGTGAAGCCGTACGGCTCTGGGTTTCCAGAAGAAGTCAACAACAACAACAACAACCTTTAACTCGAGGCATTTACAAAAAAAATACAAAAAGCTGCCCCTGACTGTGTTTCATCAGGCGTGACCTCTGGCTGCCGCGGTTTGCACCGCAACTTACTGTGCAGCCACAAAATGACATGTTAACAACAATAAATCAATAACTTGAAGGAAAACGTGCACTATTTGTGCACCAATGACTCGCTCCGTATTACTCCTTTTAAATTATTGAAGAAAACTGAAGGGGGGGGGGGGACACTACATAAAGATCCGGTTCCCCCGCTGCTTGTGTAGTTCAGGTCTCCACCCATCCAGCCGGCTGCTCATTAAACACGTGTCTCACTTCTCGTTCCCCGTAAAGTCCCAGGCCGACGGTAAACTTCAGTGTTTACTGATTAAATAAATCTGTGAGCTAAACGCCCGATATACTGGAGGCCCGAGGCATTATGGGGATGATATCTGAGCCTCATCACTGCTGCTTGTGTTCACAGGGACCGGCTGGCGCTCTGCAGTCAAGATGGAAGGAGGTAGAAAAATCACACTGAGAAATCTGACACTTGTTTAAAAGAAACCGAGCTCAACACCTGCGGTTCGTCTCTCCTGTAGCTCGACACAACTGAAGTGTTGTCGAGCTTGTGTCCCGCAGCAGCTTCATCTTTTAAAACCCGCCACAGTGAAGCGTGAAGCCGTCACAGGACTCCAGCGAGTCGTCGGTGATGTTTCAGGCGCGTTGGTGTTTCCAAACGATGCGACAGGGAGACGTGCTGGATGCATTGCACACACGCGCAAAATATTCTTTCTTTCTTTGCCCAATGCAGAGCAACAGTAGCAGAGAGCGCCGCCTCAGAGGAAATGACTTGCACACTGTGGGACCGGCTTCATGACACAGTGGGATTATCAGCCAGCCCTGGGGTGGGGTGGATCGTTTCCTGTATTGCTTGGAGGAGATCCTCGTGCGCGCCCGTGTACGTGTACCCCCCCCCCCCCCCCCCCCCCCCCCCCCCCGGCGACTGTATTTATGTGTTTCCCTCTCCCTTAAATAGTAGTTTTGTGTGAGGTCAGTCCTTTAATGGGGAAGTGAAAATTGAGATGATGAAACAAAGAGTGTGCAGCCCGCCGCAGACTGACTGCAGCCGAGCGGAAAACGATGGAGGGGTGTGTGGGGGGGGCAGATAAGACGGAGAAGGCCAAAAGAGAACGCTGGAGGAGAAATGAGTGCAGAGAGGAAGCGAGGGAAGACATGAAACGGAGTGTGCCATCCTGTCTGAGCGGTGGGACGACGAGAGGAGGAAGGGGGGAGGACGAGTTTGAGAGAAACCAGTGAAGCCCACCGGGTCAGAGTGAGATTCCTACGCTCTCCGATCGACTGGTCGACTCGGTCCGAAGAGGCTGACCGTTCAGGAATGCGTAGCTGACACAGGCTGATGGATGACTTCCTTATTGTAACACACTGTAACGATTAGGGGTTTGCTCCGGCCTGTCGTTTGCTTATTTGATGGCTTCCCTACATCGGCCTCGGGTCAAACGACGGCCATCGCGAGATGACGGATAGCAGTCGGCCGACCCGGCGTGCTGCGGCGGCGCTTCAGTCGCCTGTTCCCAGCCGTGTGTTGGAGCCAGCCTCACTTTAAAGTCAGAGATGCATCAGTAGGGATATTGTTTGTTGAATTAATACACATCTTCATTTAATTCAGTTTATTTTATCTAGCCCAATATTACACATTTGGGCTTTATAATCTGTTCACTATGACATCAGCAGGGCCACGGCATCAGACCCAGCCAGGTCCAATGGACCCTCTGAGACGTGGGAGGAAGCAGAGTTAATAATGTGTGATGGAGAGATGAAAATTCATCCATAAGTAGAGAGAGAAGAGAGGAGTACAGTGTATCCTAGAGGAGATAGGAGTTCAGTGTATCCTAGAGGAGATAGGAGCTCAGTGTATCCTAGAGGAGATAGGAGCTCAGTGTATCCTAGAGGAGATAGGAGCTCAGTGTATCCTAGAGGAGATAGGAGCTCAGTGTATCCTAGAGGAGATAGGAGCTCAGTGTATCCTAAACATCCCACAGCAGCCAATAAGCTTCTAGCAGCATCTCTAGGTCTGGACCAGATGAACCTGACTCAGCCCTCACTATAAGACTAAAGAGGAAAGTCCTCAGTCTCCTCTACATGAGGTGACTGTGTCTGCCTCCAGGACTAAAGGTGGAAGCTGCTTCCATAAAAGAGGAGCTTGATAACTGAAGGCTCTGGAGTTAAAAGGAAAAGTAAGATGTATAATAATATATAGCTAACTAACTCACGTGGACGTGTGCCGACACCGTGCTTCTACAAAGTTATCGTCATCTTCAAGTCTCTTGTTTTTAATCGCCACAATCATTCAAGGCTATTATTTATTGATAAGTTAACTGTACATCATTGACTTTCTCCATTAACCTCTCAGTACATGTCAGTATTTGGGTGCCATCATGTGATACCTGAGATCTTAATGCAAAATATTGGCATCAAGCTAAAGTGGCCTTTTTGAAATGTAGGTGGATTGAGAGCACAAATGTGTCATGGGAACGGCTTGATTGGACATGGAAGCTTTTTTAAATATGAATACAGAGGTTTCCCTTTTCAAGTCTTTGAAGTGGACACGTGTTCACTAACTACAGCAACATGGCTACATGCTGGTGGATCTTGAGCTAATTATTTATATTTTTAGTTAAGGAAAAATAATTCTTCAGTGAAATAAGATAAAATATGAAGCGGGACAGGAACAGGATCGTAGAAGGGGAACATACAGAAGTCGTATGTATTGCCGTTATAGGTAAATATACCAGTATCGTATTTCTGGCGTCGTATCGAGTTGTGGTATCGCATCGTAAGTATCAAAATATTTATGGCAGGTATCGTATCAAAGTTATAACTTTGTCACCGTGACAACCCGAGCTCTGACGTGTAGATCGAGCGTTCTTGTTGCTCTTGTTGCGCCGGCGTGTTATTTCCTGTACGCTGGTCATGAGCCGTGAGAGATTCCTGGTTGTGTTCAGGCATAAACATGTGGAAAGGGCGAAGGAGAACAGTGAGTACCGACCGTGTGGTGACGACACGGTGCGTTGAGGGTTGAGTCCCCCCCCCAGGCCGACTGGTGTCGCATCATTCGTCAGCAGATGAATATCACCGACAGAAGATCCAGTAGGATGTTGCAGATGGAAAAGGGGAAATGAGTCACCCTGCGTCTTTGTGCGTCTCTCTCGAGGATCAAAGCCGTCAGTCCAAACCATTTTTCTGTGCCTGTAGTTGCTGTTTATGAAATACACAAAGCATTAGCTCTTTTTGGACATGCAGTCAGTGGTCAGTAATGCTGCTGCATGGAGCCCAGTCGGTGCTGCACGCCACTGCCCTTATTGGGTAGAACGTGTTTGCCAGTTACTAGTCGCTTCGTGTTTTTATAAATAAGAGTCTGGAACAATTTGTATTTATTCTACATCGTCAGCATGGTAGTCATCGAAAGTCAAAGTTAACTTTGAACCGTGAGGAATGACGCGTTTCCTCTCCAGTTCAGATGTTCAGCTTTAGGAAAACGGATCAGAATCTTAACGGTCAATATTTTCACACTCTAGCTGTGATTTTATTTAACGCAGACGACTCTCTGAGTATCTGTCGTGTTCTTATCACCGCACGGTGACTCGCGCCATGACGTGAGCTTTTTGAGATCGACCCGAACGCTTCTACGCACGCAACGTGTTCAGGCTGTCAACGAGAAGGAAGTGATGAAAGCTGCTGGGTGGAGGCGGGTGTTTAATATTCTCACCACATCACTCGTGTCAGTCGTGACTGATGATTGGTTGTTCTATCTTTCCGTGTGCAGGACTCCCTCAACGCCCTGGTCTTGGACTTGGACTACCCCTCACTACGCAAGAACAAAAACATCGAGACCTTCTTAAACAGATGTAAGTCGTTTCTTTGTGTGACGGCAAGAATGAGATGGAGATGGAGGTGGAGATGGAGGTGGAGGACGTTCGCCTTCTTTTCTGGTAAATCCACAACAATCATTAACGTGATTCCTTTATTGTGTTGATACTCAGATGAGGCCGTCATCAGACAGACTCGAGACCTCCAGATGAAGTCGGAAGACTTTGACAGAGTGAAAGTCATCGGTCGAGGGGCCTTTGGGGAAGTTCAACTAGTGAGTACTGGTTCTCATTTTTCTTTTTAACGCTGTCCCTCACTGGGGTTCTGAGGAGTGATGTAATCTCTGCGACGAATTCTTTGCACACGGATGCAACGCAGCTACAACACTGTTTATAAATGCCTCTTTCCCTAGTCAAAACCGTGGAGGCCAATATTTGAACATCTCACTCCCAAAACTTTTGCTGCACGACGCATCATCGCATGTTTAATGTGTTTTGTATACGTTTGTGTGACTATTGGCTAAAATGTTGTACCCCGAAGAATCTGGAATCCTCCGTTACTTCTCCCACCGCTGAATAACCGGGTCTGGTCGCCATCCAGGTCCGGCACAAAGCCTCCCAGAAGGTCTACGCCATGAAGGTGCTGAGCAAGTTCGAGATGATCAAGCGCTCGGACTCGGCCTTCTTCTGGGAAGAGAGGGACATCATGGCCTTCGCCAACAGCCCCTGGGTCGTGCAGGTAGGACATTTTAATTCCCCTCTCGATTCTGATCCAAAAAGGTTTTACGGACGCGCGAGTAACGAGCGCCTGTGGCTTTGGC
Organism: Liparis tanakae; assembly: GCA_036178185.1. NCBI lineage: Eukaryota > Metazoa > Chordata > Actinopteri > Perciformes > Liparidae > Liparis > Liparis tanakae. Next base: position 13,967,338 of record CM070093.1, read on the forward strand.
TCCGCTCAGTTGTGCTGCGCCTTCCAAGACGAGCACTACCTCTACATGGTGATGGAGTACATGCCGGGAGGCGACCTGGTCAACCTCACCAGCACCTACGACGTGCCGGAGAAGTGGGCCAAGTTCTACACGGCGGAGGTGGTGATGGCCCTGGATGCCATTCACTCCATGGGCTTCATCCATCGGGACGTGAAGCCCGACAACATGCTGCTGGACCGGCTCGGACACCTCAAGCTGGCCGACTTCGGCACGTGCATGAAGATGAACTCGGTGAGTTGCCTCGGGTTACGGCCACGTGAGATACCGGACCGGATGGTGAACACGGCAAGATTATTTATTTTTTCCGTCTGCTGACTCGTCTCCTTTCATATTTAGGTTAAAAAAAAATCTCCTTCGCCCCCCTGTAACTTTCTCTCTCCTCCAGATGACAGCAGCAGTAATGTCAGGTCCCGTTCTTAAAGACGTCTTTGTTCTTTTATTAAACTAAACGTCTGTTTTTGATCATCTCCACAGCAGCATGTCTCTCTGTCTCTACGTGTCGCGTAGTGGAGCAAATAAAAAGTCACCTGTGAGCGTGGACTGGACTATGTGACGTTGGTCATCACTGCCAGACAGCAGGTCGAAGTGACTGGGCGGCTCGAACATTTTACATACTCGAATATTTAGCCCACAGACCCCCGATGGCAGTGGCAGAGGCGCAAATCGCCATATTAAGTCATTGTAGCGGCACAATTTTTTTCAAGCTGTTATTTTAAGGTAGGAATTGTTACATAGTGGGGCTTTAATGTTTTTATTTTCATTTTATTTATTTGCACAAAAATAAGTAACAAATGTAACATTATTAAAAAAGACACAGAAATGAGTGCAGGTGAGAAAAGAAACCCAAAGGGCTTATGCAAGGTTCTCACCTAAAGTAATGAATAATAAACAAGAATAACATTAAACGTGCTAAAACAAACAACAATACACATCAAGGAATACAAAACACTATGAATATGATGAAAAGGCTTGATTCACCAGGCTGGCCCTTAATCTATGTTTGAAGTTACTGAGTGAAGATGAAGAATTAGCAATAAGAATGTAATTATTCCAGAGTAAAGAACCTCTGTGTTTGATGGAGAACTGGCTGAGAGTGGTACGGCTGAAGGGAGGATGGAGATTAGCAGATTGTCTGGTGTGGAAATCGTGAACTTGAGAATTGGTCTTAAAATATTCTTTGAAAGGTGTAGGGAGCATATGAGCAAGGTACGTGCATTTATAGATGAATGAACAGGTCTGGACTGTGTTAATGTCAGAGATAGACAATATATTTAATGTATTAAACAGAGGAGCAGAAGGAGCCGAAAAGCTGGAGGAGGTAGCTATTCTTACAAATTGTTTTTGCGAAATGAGTAATTTGTGTAAATTAGATGGATATGTACTTGCCCAGACAATATTGCCGTAGATGAGATATGGATAAATTAAACTATAGTAAAGGGTTAAGATGCATGCCTGATGAACCAACCCCCTGATTCGTCTGATGATACCAAGTGATCTTGAAACTTTGTTGGTTACTGAATGTATATGTTCTTTCCATGACAATTTTTCATCAACTAGGATACCTAGAAATTTGGTGGATGAAACTTGATTAATTTCAATCCCATCAATAAATAGCTTAGCTCTATGTTGACAGTACGTTTTATTTTTACTTGAAAACACAATAAAGTTAGATTTTTTACATTTAGTGATAACTTATTAGCAAGAAACCATTCGGATAGCATAGCTATGCCAGAATTAGCTTCCTTAATGAGTGATTCAAAATTCTTGTGAGTTAATATCAAATTTGTATCATCAGCAAACAGAATGGGTGTAAAGGATGGGGATACAGCAGCTAGGTCATTGATGTAAATGAGGAATAATAGGGTCCAAGTATAGATCCCTGAGGAACTCCACATGACATCCCAACTTTAGATGAAAAACAACCATTTGCATACACGTATTGCTCACGGTTATAAACATAATCACACAGCCATTTCAAAGTGACATTTTGAAAACCATATCTATGTAACTTATCAAGTAATATTACATAATCGACAGTATCAAAGGCTTTAGAAAGATCTAGGAATATGCCAATAGCAAATTCATTCTTATTAATGGCTGTATAGATATTCTCCACCAGCTGAACAAGGGCCAAGTCGGTGGAGTGTTTTTTCCTAAAACCATATTGATGCTCATATAGAATATTATGTTCATTCAAGTGTTTCAACATTCTTTTATGAACCAGTTTTTCCAATATTTTCGAAAAGCATGGTAAAACAGATATTGGTCGATAATTATTAAACAGTCTTGTATCACCAGATTTAGGCACAGGAATAACTTTGGCTATTTTTAAATCTGTTGGAACCTCTCCAGATTTCAGAGATAGGTTGAATATGTGTGTAAGGGGTTTAATAATTGAGGAAGATACTGATTTAATCAATGAAGAACCAATATCATCGTGACCAGCTGCTGATATTCTTAAGTTGGAAATTAATTCCAACACCTCTGACTCATTAGTATCTTTGAACTGTGAAAGAGTAGGGAAATTACCTTTTAATGTAATCTAAATGATTACTATTAGGTTTTCCCATACCCTTAGACAGAGATGAACCCACATTTGCAAATAAATTATTAAATTCATTTACTATAACAACAGGGTAATTATACATTTGTTCACCATCCTTGAATTGAGATGGGAGTGGAGCACTAGACTTTTTTTTGTTAAGAAGTTCATTGATGATTTTCCAAGTGGACTTGGTGTCTGCTGAGTCTCTGAATTTCTTGGAAAAGTGCATTTTCTTAGATATCCTCAGCAAATGATTAAATTTATTTTTATATTTTTTATAAATCGCAGAATTAAGTGGAGAGGGATTTGTGAGGATTTTTTTTTATATAATTTGTTTTTTAGAATAGAGGATTTATGTAGACCTGTTGTAAACCAGGGTTTCCAGAGACCTTCACCCGCCTTCTTCCTGGTTTTAACCAAAGGAAAGCAGCGATGAAAGGCAGAATTAAACTGTTGAATGAATGTCTGATACGCATGCTGCACAGCAGAATGTTCATAAACATCATCCCAGGAAAAACTGCCAATCAACCTCTCAAACCGTTGCATATTCCTAGTGTTAAAAATTCTAATTTTAAAACGGTTAGTTGATTCAACATGTTGAACCTTAATTGGCAAGGACAGATGGAATACGGGGAAGTGATCTGATATATCAGTTAACAGAATACCTAATTGAGCTACATTATTCAAAGAATTTGTAAAGATATTATCAACAAGAGTTGCAGAAGAACTGGTAACTCTTGTTGGCCTGTAAATCACAGGATAAAGACAGTTAGAGTACATGGTACTTAGGAAATCAGCAGTTGATGCATGATCTCTTTTAAATAAATCAATGTTAAAATCCCCCAGTAGGAAACATAACTTTTTTTCTTGATTTATTAAATCGAGTGCACCGCTTTGAAGGAGTTTGAACCCCGTATTTGCGTTGCAGGCCGGCATGGTGCACTGTGACACGGCTGTCGGGACCCCGGACTACATCTCCCCCGAGGTGCTGAAATCCCAGGGAGGAGACGGGTATTATGGGAGAGAGTGCGACTGGTGGTCCGTAGGGGTCTTCATCTTCGAGATGCTTGTTGGTCAGTGAGCATTTATCAAAGTCAGTGATTTAGCAAGAGAAACGTAGCCGTGCGGCACGCAGGAAGCATCTCCGTACGGGGAAACGGCTATTCCAAATACTTGTCGCTAACGTGCTGGATTTGTCGTTAGGTGACACGCCCTTCTACGCCGACTCTCTGGTGGGAACCTACAGCAAGATCATGGACCACAAGAACTCGCTTAACTTCCCCGACGACGTGGAGATCTCCAAAGATGCCAAGAACATCATCTGTGCCTTCCTGACCGACAGGTAGTGACAGTCACATTCGTGAACGTGTGGACTGTGACGACCACAGGAGGGAGCGCAGGGGTCATTCTCATGAGCTGCAACACTCGGGTTTCACAGAAGATGTTATGGAGCTGCACACATGTTAGGACCATTGTAGGTACAAAATAAACATGTACAGGGGGAGGAGGGATACAATCAATACGTCTTAAGTGGTACATTTACAAGAAAGAAAAGCCTAAAAGTGGTAAATATATGTAAATACAATCATAGATTCACGAGAAATTGTCTTCAAAGTCCAGGTGTTTAGGATAATATTGGGATTCGCCATATTAAATATTCCCGTATTGCATAATCTAATTGCACGGTATAATTTGATCAGGCTCAATGTGGCGACGTCTGTGGCGTGCCGCGGTAGATCCAACCCACCAGAGTGAGGCTGTGTGTGTGAGTCAGTGTGTCTCATTAGCTGGATTTGTTCCCCCAACGTATTTTTGTATTATTTTTTTCTAGTTTAAATGCCCACTTTACTTACGTTTTTACTCGTATTTCCCCCGCTGGCGTCTGTGTGCGATGACTCGGGGAAGAATATGGACCAGCAGATCATGATGCCGCTGAACTGAAAACCTAAAGGCTCATCGAGTCACCGCTCCAGCGACTCATTCACTCTCTTTGTTTTGAGGGAGGTGCGATTGGGCAGAAACGGCGTGGAGGAAATCAAGCGTCACCCTTTCTTCAAGAACGACCAGTGGACCTTCGACACCATCAGAGACAGTCAGTCCATCGAGCAGCCTCACCTCGGCTGTACACGTTTTGTTTACACTTGCTTCTTCCAACACTTCACACTACCCCCCCCCCCCCCCCCCCTCCCTCCCTCCTCAGCCGTCGCCCCTGTGGTCCCAGAGCTGAGCAGCGACATAGACACCAGCAATTTCGACGAGATCGAAGACGACAAGGGCGACGTGGAAACGTTCCCCACGCCTAAGGCCTACGTCGGGAACCAGCTGCCCTTTGTCGGCTTCACCTACTTCAAAGAAGACCAGTGAGTCGGCCGCTGTTCGCTCTTCCGGCAGCATCTCTTAATGATTTCAGGAGATCCCAGCTGTGTCCTCGGCTGTCGTGTTGACTTTCTGACCGTTCCCCTCCCCAGGTTGTTAAACGCCTCCAACAACGTCCTGGTGACTCACGACAACTCGAAAGGAGAGGTGGGTTCTTCCACTTCCAGGCGCCTGACGGGAAATAAAACGCCCGGCCGACGGTTTACACGACCACACAGGCCTGTTGAATCAATCCGGCTTCACACTCTTAAGACATCCAGGATTATGATGGAGAAAAAAGGGATTTCCCATGATTCATTTGTACTTTGTTAGAATGTCAGTGCTCTTAGTCACAGAGAACTAGTTAAGCAGTTATGCTGTCATGTTGGTTGGCGTCGAGGCCCCGCTGACGTTTGTAAACAGCTCTTGAACTTGAGCCCGAGTCGACAAGGACGCTCGTGACCGCTTGTTTGTCTTTCCCTCAGCAGACGGCAGCGCTGCAGAAGAAACTGCGTCACCTGGAGGTGCAGCTGAACAATGAGAAGCAGGTGAAAGGCGACCTGGAGCACAAACACAGGTACAGCTGCTGTAGACGTGTTTCGTGGAGAACCGGGGACTTTTCCTTGGACTCATCGAAACTCTGAGATCGTGCACATGTTTTATTTCCTTTTATTTTGCAGAGCTGCCACGAGCCGTCTGGACAAGATCTCCAAAGAGCTTGAGGAAGAGGTAAGCCCCGAAACCAAGGTGTTTTGGACTAAAGGTGCGTTCACACCAAAAGCAAAGCGATTTTTTTGTACGAACGAATCCCATGAAAGTCAACGTACAGACGCGTGTGGCTGCAATAGACGCAATATTTCTCCGGACGACGCGTTTACAGCGACGCAATTTTCGCCCCAATCAGCTGTTGAGTTGCTCCGCTGTCCCGCCGCTGTTGAATCAGAACAAGACGGACAATAATGTTATGAAGACAATAACATATATTATAATGTTATGAAGACAATAACCGCGTTTAGATGTTCCGCTCTCGTAGCGCTGGAAGAGGAAGTCTTTCAGACGTAACAGTAACTTTGTCGGTGAAAGTGGCCGAGCTGAGTGAGCCTACGGGTGATGTCATCAACCCGAACACGAGGGCGTTGGATGTTCTGACGTTTGTGGGATGTCCACAACAAGTATAAAGCAGGACTAGTGGTTAGTTATTCTGTGGTGGATGAAGGAGATGATAACGGTCTTTACAGAGACGAGACACAGAGATAAGCCCCGCCCCTCGCGGAGCGTCTCGGCGCTTATGGCGTGAACATGGCAAATGGTCGAGCGAGTAAACTCACGCGTTTTGGGCGACGCGAAAAATCGCATCGCTTTTGGTGTGAACGCTCCTTTAGTCCTCATTTCTTGTTTGCTGCTACGACCCGATTACACACTCCGGGATTGTTTTTCACCAGTTTTTTTCTATGGCCCCTCCCCAAAATGTATTTCAAGTCGTAGTTTGACCCGTTGGCACGATGGCTTTCAGGTGAGCGGCAGGAAGAACCTGGAGTCGACCCTGAGGCAGCTGGAGAGGGAGAAAGCTCTGCTGCAGCACAAGAGCCTGGAGAGCAACCGCAAGGCGGAGAGTGAGGCCGACAGGAAGCGCTGCCTCGAGAACGAAGGTGACACACACACACACACACACACACACACACACACGCACACACAGAGAGGCGCACATCGTTTCAAACATGCGGCCCTAATGTGACGGGATGAAGTAATGATCTTGTTGAGTAATGGCGATGGAGAAGGGAATACGGAATACGTTTTTTTTACTAAATACATTGTCAGGCTTTTAATAGTGGAAAAGAGTTTAATGGAAGTTTGCACTCAGGCTGAGATAACATGCACATTGCTGCCATCACCTGGTCAGATAGACCTCCGTCATAAGGAAGAAGGTTTAGGTCACAGTCTGTAATGTACGTCATTGTGGTGCGTGGAGAGGAGGGCTCTTTCCTCCCCCTGTTGTAAACGGCTCCGTGTTCTTGTGCAGTCAACAGCCTTCGGGACCAGCTGGACGACGTGAAGCGGAGAAACCAGAACTCACACATCTCCAACGAGACGAACCTTCACCTGCAGAAACAGGTCTGTGGGCTGCGCGGTGTAACGCCTTTAAAGATTGTTAAATTACGGAAGTAATTGTCAGTCTAACTAATGAAGTTACATTTTTCCCAAAATTAAGTTCTTGATGGAACAGGACTGTTGACGCAAAGTCAAATGGTGCTCTACCAGTTGAAAACTTTTCTGACAAATCTCCTCTCTCTCTCTCTCCCTCGCTCTCCCCATCCAGCTGGAGGAAGCCAACACGTCTCTGCGGGCCGAGTCGGAGGCGGCGACGCGTCTCCGTAAGACCCAGACGGAGAGCAGCAAGCAGCTGCAGCAGCTGGAGGCCAACGTGCGCGAGCTGCAGGACAAATGCTGCCTGCTGGAGCGCAGCAAGCTGAGCCTGGAGAAGGAGGGCATCAGCCTGCAGGCCGCGCTGGAGGCGGAGCGCAGGGAGCACAGCCAGGGCGCCGAGACCATCAGCGACCTGATGGGTGGGTGGCACGCACACACTCACACACACACACACACACGGTATTTCATACGTTATCTGGGGAGGTTTCTCGTCTGTAAACGATAGTTTTTCATTTTTTTAAGTGATTTGGAAGTTTCTATAATGTGTAATAATACAAAAGTAAAAGGTAACTACACAAGGCGTATCGCCGACAGCGTTTGGGGGGTTGGCGTTAGCTTGAATGTCAGCTCGCTACATCTACTGCTGTCATGTTGCACGGTGTATCGATACTAACAAGTTATTTTTTGTATCAATATTTCATTAAAAGAGCACGTGATCAGAGCGCACACGCTGCTCCGTGTCAAGCTGTCGGAGCTTTTGCCGACGGTCTTGGGCTTTAAAGAAAATAATAAAAAAAAAGATGCCTCAAGTGGGCTATACAAATAAACTGAATTGAATTGAATTCAAGTGAAATGTTTAAGTTCTTTGTTGTCTGTAACGTTCTGTAACTCTACAGCTGCTCATCCTGATGAACTCTGTCATCTGTACAGATACAGACTAACAGCCTCATACTGTATAATCAATGCTCTGATGGAACCATGTGGATTTATTCATATCTGGCTGTGGGCTAATACTAATATTACTGCCATTTGTTAAGTGTTGAAAAAGTTACATACATGAACCATACAGATATTTTAACAGACTCAAGGCTCTGCAGAGCACAAGACTTGAAGACTTGTTCAGGCCAAAAAAAGGAAGTTGATTCATGAATGGCCATATTATATATAATGACAAATTATATTTATTCTTACTATTATTATAGGGCCCGATCACTGACTTAGTCAGAACGGAGGACCTATTGTTCTTAAAATGTTTATTTTTATGTAGATTTGTGGTCAGAACAATCAAATGACTGTAGTTCATACAACGTATGAACAAGACAGACAGACAGACACATTGAGGCTAACAATGCTATGTATAATAATAGTCTATAATAATGCTGTATATATAATACAACTCTATAATAATGTTATATATATATAATAAAACTCTATAATAATGTTATATATATAATAAAACTCTATAATAATGTTATATATATAATAAAACTCTATAATAATGTTATATATATAATAAAACTCTATAATAATGTTATATATATAATAAAACTCTAATAATGATATATATATATATATATATATATATATATATAATAAAACTCTAATAATGATATATATATATATATATATATATATATATATATATAATATATATATATATATAATAAAACTCTATAATAATGTTATATATATATAATAAAACTCTATAATAATGTTATATATATAATAAAACTCTAATAATGATATATATATATATATATATATATATATAATAAAACTATAATAATGTTGTATATATAATACAACTCTATAATGTTATATATATATAATAAAACTCTATAATAATGTTATATATATAATAATACTCTATAATAATGTTATATATATAATAAAACTCTAATAATGATATATATATATATATATATATATATATATAAAACTATAATAATGTTATATATTATAATACTCTATGGCTGTTTAAACTGTCGTATAAAAGCTTTTATCTGAAGTGGTACGTACTCTCTGGTGCTCCGGTCCTGCTGGCCTCAGATCAGTGGACGCAGACCCATCATGACGGAGAAGTGTTTGGTTTGCAACGCCCTACATGTGCGTTTGTAGGTAGTTTGTGACGCCCTTCGTGAAACCTGCTCCCCTGAAGGACTCTCTGTATTTTGGTGTTGCAGGACGCATCTCCGTCCTGGAGGAGGAGGCCCGTCAGCAGAGACAGACTCAGTCCAAGACGGAGGCCGAGAAGAGGCAGCTTCAGGAAAGACACACCGACCTGGAGAAGGTGAGGCGCTCGCGTCCGGCTAAAGACGATAACTCACTCTTCATGTTATTCCAGCTCTCCTTTTATGGGATGCATTCTTCTTTGGTTTGTAAATCTTACCAGTTTAGTGCTTCGGGATGCTCGCTTGCCACAAACGTAACATAATCTGAATAACTGGTGGTTAATGTGGACGTCTTGGACCCTAAAGATGGAACAAGCTCTGATACCTGGCATCAAACATTGACTTCATCCATTAAAGCTTTTGCTCCAGTGTTCTTTGTCCTGGTCCCAATAAATACTCTCCGAACACGTTCAAGAGGCCGGTGCATAACTGGGTTAAAAGCCTTATTCCTTAGAGATTATTGAGCAACAGACAATCGCAAACAAGCTGCTGATTACACTTAATGGCCAGCGTGTTAATAGAATTGTAATCGCCCGAGTACTTCCACGGATCAGCCGCTGAGGTATATCGGTCGACTGAATAATTCAAAGGGATATTGATCCTGTGCTGCAGCTTAAAGAGCTTTAGTGAAGAACATGGACGATATGGATGGGTAGTTAGTGAGGCACTTTAATCACTGCCTTCACTCTTTGAGTTATTTCGGATTAAAGGGGGAGTTTTGCGTGGCCGTGTGAGGTTTACCAATCCATAGTCAAAGTATCATTTACAGTAGATGATGGACAACATGTTGGTATATTTAGAATACGGTTTCGTAGAATTAGAACAGAAGCTTTTTTTAATCACGCATTTCTGCTCTCTGTAATAATCCATACCTTTTTACCTTGTGGAACACGGGCGTTGTTGGTCTGTGGTTAGTCTGTTTGTGTTATTGTGTGACACAATAACACAAACAGACCAGCAGCCTCTGTGTTCTGCAGGGAAAATTACTGTTTTTGTAGAGAGTGTAGAAAACCGAGCTCCAGCTCCCCGTCGGAACGGGTCGGCTGGCAGCAGAAGTACTTCATTCAACTCCAGTGCACGAAATATCCCTTTAGTGGCGTCCGGTATATTTTTTGTGTTGCCTGGCTTGCGGCTGCCGGCTGAGTTTTTGCTCGTCGGCCTTCATCGTCTTTTTCTCTTTGTGCAGGAGAAGAGCAACAAGGAGATCGATTTGACCTACAAGCTGAAGGTGCTGCAGCAGGAGCTGGAGCAGGAGGAGGCGTCTCACAGGGCGACCAGGGCGCTGCTGGCCGACAAGAGCAAGATCAAAGTCACCATCGAGGGCGCCAAGTCGGAGTCCATGAAGGGTAAAGGCAGACATCTTCTCTCTTTTTTTAACTGATTATCTGAATTCCAGATTTGTAACTTAAATTAGCATATTTTTTGTTATCACGTCTTTACTCGCACACGCCGCTATCAATTTCACATTCCTGTAACTTGAGGATAAAATGTCCGAAACCCTCTCACGTCCAGAGATGGATCAGAAGCTGGCGGAGGAGCGGGCGGCTAAGCTCAGGCTGGAGAACCGAATCCTGGATCTGGAGAAGCACAGCAGCATGATGGACTGCGACTATAAACAGGCCCTGCAGAAACTGGACGAGCTGCGCAGACACAAGGACCGGCTGACCGAGGAGGTGAGGCAGTGTTTATCTCCCGGGGGGCGAGTGCTGTTTACATATTAAATGCCACCCTCAAACAAACCCCTCAGTTTGTGTAACGGCGCGTCAGTTTTGAGCCGCCGAGGATGAACAGCAGTAACGCCAACACGCTCGACTCCCTCAGGTGAAGAACCTGACGCTGAAGATCGAGCAGGAGACCCAGAAGCGAAGCCTGACCCAGAACGACCTGAAGGCCCAGAACCAGCAGCTCAACTCCCTGCGGACCTCGGAGAAGCAGATGAAGCAGGAAGCCAACCACCTGCTGGACATCAAGCGCAGCCTGGAGAAACAGAACCAGGAGCTGCGCAAGTCGGTGTTCTTTAGCGTTTGACATTCACGCTCGAGGCTCTGGCACAAAGAGGATGAGTAATGGATTGTTTTGGTGGTTTCTTTTAACTGCAGAGAAAGACAGGACACAGACGGACAGATGAAGGAGCTTCAGGACCAGCTGGAAGCCGAGCAGTATTTCTCTGTGAGTCTCCTCTTCTTCATTACAGACGTGAAACGCCCAAGAAGACGTCACGGTTCTGCCTCGGTCTGCTTTTCTCACCTTTTGTTTCTTCTTCTTGTGCAATTAAAATCTATATTTCATCTGTGTATTCAAGATTAAATGACTGTATCATTGTTGGCAGTACCCTAACCCTAAAGGGACAAGAAAAGGTGTAATATGGTTCCTTTTAGTGATCTATGGCCATGTGCCGCCTGAAGAACGTCACTCTTCTTGTTTCAATAGCCACGCAATGTTCTTATTGAGAAGTCGCGTCATGTTTCGACGTGTTCTCCCAGACGCTGTACAAGACCCAGGTCCGCGAGCTGAAGGAGGAGTGCGAGGAGCGCAACAAGCTGTACAAGGACGGGCAGCAGACTCAGCAGGAGCTGCAGGAGGAGAGGTGATTCAGCCGCATTCTTCCTTTAATAATCAAATGCCAAAAATGAAATATATATATATAGCACTTTTAAAAACAAGGTTTACAAAGTGCTCTACAGATAAACAAAGCATAAACACAACTTAAATGGCGGCAAAAAAAAAAGACCATACCATAAAAGCATTGAATACAACTAAACCAAACAAATAGCCAATTAAAATTAAAACATAAAAGAACGACATCACTTAAAAGCAGTTCTATAAAAGTGGGTTTTAAGAAGTGATTTAAAAGGAGTTATTGATTCTGCCAGTCTTATCTCCAATAAGTTGTAAATTGTAAATCTATAATAAGTTGTTCCAAAGTCGAGGGGCCCTGGTGGAAAACGCCCGGTCGCCCTTTGATTTAAGCCTCGACTTTGGAACGGCCAGGAGGATCTAAGGCTGCGAGGTGGATTATACGGCGTCAATATTTCAATAACGTAATCGACGTGCTCACTTCCCTTCAGGGATTCTCTGGCGGCGCAGCTCGAGATCACACTGACGAAGGCCGACTCGGAGCAGCTGGCGCGCTCCATCGCCGAGGAGCAGTACTCGGACCTGGAGAAGGAGAAGATCATGAAGGAGCTGGAGCTGAAGGAGATGATGGCCCGCCACCGCCAGGAGCTGTCGGAGAAGGACATCACCATCTGCTCGGTGGGTCCCGGCACGTCGGATGTGTTCGATCGCGTTATCGCGGATGTGTTGGCATGCAGCCGCTCCTCGAATAAAGAGGAGCATCTTCTATAAAGTTTCTTGTAGGAACCGATTTCTTTCCTCTGAACTACACCCCGGCCCCCTTTGAAACGTTGACGGCGTCCTCCTGAGAGATGATGCCTCCTCCTGCGCGGCGCTACGGGGCGTAGAGCAGAAGAGAGAAAATAGTTCCCACATGAAAAGCGAAGTCTGCGGATTATCTTTGGTAACCGGGTCTTTTTCTTCTGGAACATTGCAGCTGGAGGAAGCCAATAGGACGCTGACCAGCGATGTCGCCAACCTGGCCAACGAGAAGGAGGAGCTGAACAACAAGTTGAAGGAGGCGATAGAAGGTCAATTACATGTTTCGAATGTCACTTCAAATTTGATTAGAAGCAAAAATACTGTCGTGTTTGACATTGAAATTTCCTTGTTGTTTTCTCAGAATCGGAGAGGTCGAAGGACTGGGAGCAGCAGATCAGCCAGATGAAGCAGGCCTTTGAGAAGCAGCTGCAGTCGGAGAGGACGCTGAAAACTCAGGTGACCTGCCCCCCCCTCCCGCCCCGCCCCACCCCGCCGCCACACACCGGCTTCATTCTGACTCTCGCATACACTCCAGACCCTAAAACTGTCCGTGTCGGTTGGCAGGCCGTCAACAAGCTGGCGGAGATCATGAACAGGAAGGAGCTGCGCGGCGTGGGCAGTCGCCGCGGCAATGACACCGACATGCGGCGGAAGGAGAAGGAGAACCGGAAGCTGCAGTTGGAGCTGCGGTCGGAGAAGGAGAAGCTCAACAGCAGCATCATCAAATACCAGCGGGAAATCAACGAGATGCAGGCGGTCAGTGGGACAGGCGGCAGCGGCTTATTAATAATTAATAATGTCATTCGAGGCATTAATGTGGAGTTTTTCTACGGGCTGCATCAGCGGTGTCTTTCCTCCAGCTGACCGTTGCTCTTCCTCTGCAGCAACTGTCCGACGAGAGCCAGATGCGCGTGGAGCTGCAGATGGCCCTGGACAGCAAGGACAGCGACATCGAGCAGCTGAGGAACCTCCTGCAGTCGCTCAGCGTGCAGTCCATGGACTCGGCCAGCGTCAGCAGCGGGCCGGAGTTCGACACCGACGACATGTACACCGGTGAGAGCTCCGCCTCCGGGTGGTGTATTGAGAACTGGGACGAGTCATCGTCGCGTCTGGGCGTAGCGGTACACAGACGTCACAGTTCTGGGTTTAGTCGTCGGGGTTCGGTGTGAGTTTGATGCAGTGGAAGAAAAACAGGAATTCATCCTAAGCAGACTGACCTGCTTTTTTATCAAATCAGTTTATTTTGTATAGCCCAATAACACAAATTAAGAATTTGCCTCTGTACACATCCGACATCCCTGACCTTTGCCCTCACATCGGATCAGGAACAACTCTAAAAAAAATTAAAATAAAACCTTTCAGGGAGGAAAAAAGTGAAGAACCCTTCAGGAGAGCAACAGAGGAGGATCCCTCTCCAGGATGGACAGGACACTAGATGTCATGTGACCAGAAGGAATCATTACAGAGTTACAACACATTCAATGAGTGACAGTTTTGCTGACAGTGAAATTGTTTCTGCCTCACGAGCATCAATCTACATGCTGTGGTGTCGCCCCGTGAGACGTGAATCTGAATCATGGCGGGTCGGCATGCACACAAGAACCGCCGGACTCCAAATTTTATGTTAAAAACTTTTTAACGGAGGCGTGGTGGATGAGGATTCATATTTTGCAGTAAACAAAACAATGTAGTTCTAAACTATTGTATTGTTGGTGGCTGAAGAAGATCAGTTTATCTCTACAACACGGCTGCACACACATTTAATGAAGTTAAGTTGTCGTAAAATGCACTGTCATTCATTAAATAGTAACAGTAGAAGTGGATTGGACCTTGTACCAGAGCAGGTGTTCCTATGATACTCTGTAGAGATGATGGAGTGGGATCATTATCGCCTTTCCACATTATTAGTGTGCTTGCTCACTGTGACTCCTCGTTTCCTTCCGTCTTTCTCCCGCTCAGAAATCAGACTGGAGGGCTGGCTCTCCCTCCCTGTGAGAAACAACACCAAGAAGTTTGGATGGGAGAAGAAGGTAAAGAAGAGAGCGGAAGCTATATATAAGGATATATCATGTGTGTGTGTGTATATGTGTGTGTGTATATATATATATATATATATATATATATATATATATATATGAAATATACATATATTTAAGTATATCAAATATATATATACATATATTTAAGTATATCAAATATATATATATATATATATACATATATGTAAGTTATATAAAATATATATATGTATGTATTTCTTCAGCCTCAGCCCTAACGCGTGCTCTGTGCCCCTGTAGTACGTGGTGGTGAGCAGCAAGAAGATCCTGTTCTACAACAACGAGCTGGACAAGGAGCACTCCATCCCCTACATGGTGCTCGACATAGAGTGAGTAGGACACCTGACACCTGGGACTCTTGGTTATGTGTTGGTTTATTGTGAGGTTTATTGTGGTTTTTTGCTATAACGGGACGTTACTATCTTTTCTCCGCACAGCAAACTGTTCCACGTGAGGCCCGTCACTCAGACGGACGTGTACCGCGCCGACGCCAAAGAGATTCCCAGGATATTCCAGGTCCGTCCGTCGTAATACTCCACGTGAACTCCGATGTCGTGACCTCCCGGGTGACCGATGCGTGGTAATGCTCACCCTCCTCCGTTCTCTCATGGGCCGTCCAGATTCTCTATGCCAACGAAGGCGAGTGCAAGAAGGAGCCCGAGTTTCCCGTGGAGCCGCTGGCCATCGGGGAGAAGTCCAGCTACATCTGCCACAAGGGCCACGAGTTCATCCCCACGCTCTACCACTTTCCCGCCAACTGCGAGGCGTGCACCAAGCCGCTGTGGAACATGTTCAAGCCGCCGCCCGCCCTGGAGTGCCGGCGCTGCCACATCAAGTGCCACAAGGACCACATGGACAAGAAGGAGGAGATCATCGCGCCGTGCAAAGGTGGGCCGCCGGGCGGGCAAAGGAGATTTGGCAATTTTAACCGCAATGCCGAATTTCCCGCTCGTCTAACCCCTCGCGCAATTTCTCTCCCGCCGCCAGTGAACTACGACGTGTCGTCGGCCAAGAACCTGCTGCTGCTGGCCCTGACCCAGGAGGAGCAGCAGAAGTGGGTGAGCCGGCTGGTCAAGAAGATTCCCAAGAAGCCGCTGGCGCCGGAGCAATTTGCGCGCTCGTCGCCGCGCGCCTCCATGAAGGTCCAGCCCAGCCAGTCCGTGAGGAGGCCCAGTCGACAGCTACCCACCAGCAAGAGCAGGTAGCCAAGCAGACGGCAGGTTGGGACAAGCGGGCGGCTTCTGCTTCTCGGGCGAGCTTCACAAAACAAAACAAAACAAAACGGGTCTTTGAGTTAATTGATTTGCTCGGTTGTGGTCCAGCTTGTGTGAACTGTCGGGGACATGGAGGCCCGGCTGTACCATTTAGAGGTGACTGTTGCACACAGGCTCGGGTCGTGATGGTTTCTGGAGTCAAACTATAGAAATACCTCTGTGTAGTCAAAAAAAACGAAATGGGAGCAAGAAGCCACCAGCTACAGCTCTGGTTGCTAACAACAGGAACTAGCGAGAGGTTATAAAAACGTCTCATCCGACACACCAAGTCCAATTCTAGCAGCGTAGCTCTCAAAGGGCGGTATGCTACTGTCTGGTGTCTCAGGATGTCTTGCATCGCGCCGCAGCCTCTTACATGGATGCCCACCCTTTTGTTGACACAGCTGCCTTCCTGATTTTCTGTGATTTTCGATAGAGGGAAGTAAACATGAGCTCGGGCCGTGAGACCCACAACTCGGTTGTTAGCTTGGAAGCGGAGCAGCAACCTGGAGCTGAGAGGGGCCGTTGTTTCAGTCACAACAACCTGTGAATGTCCTCAACCGTGTGCCGCAGGTCACATGACTTCAAAGGGAAGCAGGAGGACTCCCTCAGTGGACTCTGGGACCAATGAAGACTCCTCCTCTTCGTTTGCAGAGGCGCTCCCTGTAATGTGTGTACGTGTGCGTCCAACACAACCGGTGTCTATGTGCACTGAATGTTCAGACACAGAACCCCGGTTGTCCCGGTCTCTGGGTGGTGGTGGTGGTGGTGGTGGTGGTGGGAGTGGTTCCTCGTTTGCTCACCTGCTACCACTGGGTGTTATTCTGAAAACCCCTAAAAGTGAATATGTTTCTACTCAAACGGGCTAAATGTCTGATTTTCTCAGCTTTCTTTTCTTATTCTTGTTCAAGTGAAATATATTTCTCATCTGTGTATTTAGGATTAAATTACTTCATCATTGTTGGTAATACAACCCTAACCCTTAAGGTACAAGAAATGTATCATATTATCCCTTTTAGTGATCTATGGCAACTGTTTTCCAGGTTGTCCTTCACAATGACTTTTCTCCTCCTCCCCCTCCTCCTCCTCCTCCTCCTCCTCCTCTTCCTCCCCTCTTTCATCTGTGAAAACAGGTGGAAAACAAAGTTGACATAAGTGTGTGTGTTGTGATATGTTTACACGGAGAAATGAAAACTCACTAGCAAGGCAACATGATGTAGGACATGGTGTTCATGGTTCGCTATTACAACACCGAGCGCCGTTTCAAAGGTCAGGGGGAAGATGGGAGGAGAGATTATCCTGTCAATTATTCATGAGTTTGATCTGCTCTGCAGTCCTGAACACGAGAGACGTCTCCTCTGACCGACACGCCCAGACAGCTGCCCGGCGGCCTCGGCGTGTATTGGTACATGTTGGCCGATAAGTACAGGACACACACACATAAGTCGCAGTAATTCAATAACGGCATCTGTGAAATGTCCCTCGGGCACAATTCTTATAAAGATACAAACTACTTAAAGAGACGCCCATCATGTTACGTAAAACATTGATCGGTAAAGAAGGCAAAGCGCCAGGAACAGAACTCGTACGGGAGATCTCGACTGAGAGGAAACCGAAGATGTTTATTGTGTGTGCTGAGACTAATCTTTAATCTCTCTCTCTCTCTCTCACCCCCACCCCCCCCTCCCTCTCCTCCTCCAGTTAACCTTTCCAGAGAGAGCGGCGCATCGCCACGGTTGCATCTCTGTGTGTGTGTGTGTGTGTGTGTGTGTGTGTGTGTGTGTGTGTGTGTGTGTGTGCACGCGCCCGCCCGCCCGCCTCAAGTCAAAGACTCCACCACGCTCCCGTCTGCAGACGGCACACTGTGCTCCACGTCGCTTCTCGTCTCCACCGCCCCGTCGGCTTCGGCCTCGTGGGACTCACGTCACTTTTTTTCTTTTTTTTTTTAAGAACGTCTTTCCCCGCCGACACTCGGAGCGATAACGACTATCAAAAGGCACCTGGTGATCTTTTCACCAAGCTGGGGGGCTTGAGCAGCTCGCAGAGCAGGAGAGAGCTCTTATGAGCAGAAGGAGGGGGGGGGAGGAGACACACTTTACCTCAACACTGTCTGATCGAAGGAACCAGAACTATCCTCCTCACCACCTTTTGTTTTGGGGGGGATTCGTGTGGCCAAATCCTTTTTTGTTGTTGTTTCCTTTAATGTGTTTGACTGATTGTGGACCATATGAAGGGTTTAATGGTGGGGAGATGAGGGGGGGCTGAGGGGACCGCGGCACTCGGTTGATGAACTCAAGTCCCAGATACAGTATCTGTACTTTTTTTTTTTTTTTACTATTGATTGTAGCTTTTTTTCTCCCACGGTTCTGCTTTGAGGCGTCGCCACGATGACCACACGGGGAGGGGGGGGCACTTAAGCAAGGACACACTTTTAGGGAAAGTCTGGGGCGTCGGATAATCCTCCACCTCACCGAGGGCGCCATCGATTTAGTAGTACAGTAACGGTTCCAGGTTCACAGAATCCAGAGGTCGTCAGACGGAGGTCATCAGACGGAGGTCATCAGGCCGGGGGTCATCAGCCCGGGGGGTCCTCACATGTTTCACACCTGCACTGTCGGGCTACGAGGGGTTAATGTTTACTGAACTCGGGGGCTTCTGGGCGCTCCGTTGAGGCTTCTCTGATCCTTGCTGTTCGAATGTATATCCGGGCTTCACCGGAGACGACACGCAGGCATTGTATTCTATATATCCAAATGTACTTGGCCCCGCCCCCTTTCATCACCAAACTACTCTCGAGTGGACTTGCATGTGTTTTGCCTTTTCAGGCCTCACACGGCCTCCACCTGTCGTCAGCAGAGTCAGCTTATTTTCCTATTTTTCTGTTTTTGATGTTTTTCTCCCCGCCAATGAAAACGAGGGCGAACGAACCAATAAGAAGCCGGAACCATGAAGGTATGCAGCCCCATCCCACACGTCCAAATAATGAGCAGCACTATTCCGTTGAACGTTTTCTTTTTCTTTCTAAAAGTTGTTTGTCCTGATATTTTTGTATTAAAAAGTAACCAAACTCGGAGTTTGGGCACATTGTTGTGTATGTGGCTTATATAGCAGATGGAGAGTGTGTGTTTGTGTGTGTGTGCGAGCATGTGTGTGCGTGTGTAACAAGTGCTCTCCTTTAACCAAGAAGCATGTTTTATACATATAAATATACACAGTATATATATATTTTACATGCCATACTGTGCACACTATTATTTATACAGCCTTGTCCACTTTGTATTTAAAGGCCTCTACATCCAGAATGCATGTTTGATACCAATTTGCTCTATTATAATAATAACTACTTCAACAATAAAGATGTGGATGTGCCTTTTGGTTCTGGAGTACTTCTCTGCTTTGGGGGGGACACATATCTCAGTAGCTAGAATTCTGTAAGAGTTGCAGGAGACGATGTAAGAAGCTAGAATGTTTTATTAAAAGTTCAGAAAAGGAGGTTTTAGGAAGATGTAGGAAACACATTTAATCACACGGTATGAAAATGCTTTGATCTTTGCTCTCGCTCCACGTTGTGGCACAGAAGCCACTAGTGTTATAAAAACTTAAAAATGAAAGATGTGGGATCAATACTGAGGTAATAACACTATTCCTTTCTTTTAAAATTGTTATGGGTCAGTATTATAAAAGCTGCTTCCATAACAGTTGGTACTCGTCAGTCCCCGCAGGTCTCCAGGATCGGGCCCTTGATGCCTAGTCCTCTTTCTTGGACCTAGTCCTCTTTCTTGGACCTAGTCCTCTTTCTCGGTCCTGGTCCTCTTTCTTAGACCTAGTCCTCTTTCTCGGTCCTAGTCCTTCTCAGTCCTAGTCCTCCTTCTTGGCCCGGCTGCCGTGCCTCTGGTAGTAGAGCACGGTGAGCAGCACCCACAGGTTGAGCAGCGTCATGGCGATGAAGCGCACCAGCACTGGGACAAGCAGACGGGTTCATGTTAGTGGGTCCAGTTACAAGAGGGGACTCAATTCCTCTGCATTTGATTGGATCGCTAGAAGGGGGGCGGGTATATAATGTAGCTCCACCCACTCCTTAATTGTCAGTAGAAGTTAAAGATTGATTGGTGGATGGATGTCATGATGATTATGGGTTGCTTCTGTCACCACCATTCATATTTAGTTTTACAGGAAATTATTATGATTACATTTTGGTATTACATTTTTTTTCTTGCATAAATTGTTTAAAAATCAATGCACAATGTGACCGGGGGGATGTAATAATTAAAAGAAGCTTAACCCTCCTATTACCTTTGCGGTCAAGTTGACTCCATTCAATGTTTAAGGTCTCAACATCATTTTTTTTTGCTTCATATTTCATGACTTTTGCTAATTTATTGGGGACAATTGGGAAAACCTCAAACTCAAATGCTATGTTTTCACTGTCCTGAACACAACTTGTACCCATCGGTGTTCTTTGGGTTCAATTTGATCCCAGGCTGTTTTTCACTGTGTAAAAAAATATAAGAAATATCACCTTTTTTATTTATTTACAGGGCTATTTAGGTAGTCAACAAACAAACATAAAGTACCTCACACTTAAACTTGGGAAACAATATAAATTCTAATTATTTTTTTTAGGTTTTAATTGCTGGGGTCAAAAAGGGGAAAAGATGTTAGTAAATTTGAAGGTAACAGGAGAGTTACTCTTAAAATATTTATGCATAAATTCCAACATGCTGGCATCAAGTCACGATGTAAGATGCAAGTAAAAAATAAATTAAATCCTGATACATCGTCTTCAAGATGTATTACTGGATCATTTCCCATGACCACAACAGAAAGAAATCCTCCACTCAACTAAGACTATCACGAGGCATTTAGGGAGAACCCTGGTGGAGAACCCTGGTGGAGAACCGTGGAACGTCCTCCAGAGCGACTCACCCAGCGTATCTCCGGTCGTCACCGTGGTCGTGTAAATCCGCGCTGGAAAAAAAGAAAAAAGAGGGTCAGCTAGGTCATTAAGGATAATCTGGAAACGGGCCTCCTGCATATTAGTCTGTTTTACCGTCTTCACTCACCCACACATGTGTAGGTGCCCATGGCCCAGGAGAGGGCACTGACCTGCCCGGCGTCCTTTGACCTCCACAGGCACTGCAGCTGGGCCAGCTTACTGGCGGCGCTGATGAACATGCACAGGCTCTGAGAAGAGAGCGGAGGTCAGAGCTGTGCGTACTGGACCTGGTCCCAGTCGGGTTCTGCTGCTGGTTCAGGTATCGACTCTAAAATCGTCCCGACTCGGCAGACTGTCACTGAACCGTCAGTCCATAATTAGGGCCTGGACGGGGTCTTCTGCTCAGACCTCCGCCTCACGCCACCTTAGCTCACACTGCGAGGTGCCGATTCATTACCATAGCCAAGTCTACGATCCACTTCTCCAAGGTGAGGAGCCTCCAGCCGCCGACGAACCTGAGCGCGCCTCGTCAAGGCCGGCAACGCGCAGAACAAGAAGAAGAAACAACACTTTTCTTTGACTCGATGGAAAGGATACAGAGCGACGTAGATGAGGCTGTGCCGCAGGCTGCCGTTGTAGTGGAGCATCAGGAGCAGGAGGATGGCGTCTGGGGGGGGGGGGGGGGGGGACAGGGCCGGTTAGAAGGGGGGGGGGGCTCTGGATCTCCTGGGGGTAATAAACCCTTCTACGCTCCCTCAGAAAAAAAAATGTCATCCATGATGGTCATAACCACGGCTCAGTCATAAAATATTTATATAAAACAACTTATTTTACGCCAATTGACTTTGATTAATGGACTCGTGGTTTCAGCTGGACTTGTGTAAACGGGGGAGTTTGATTCTTAAAAGTATTTTTTGGGTAATACTCTTTGTAGCTTTTTAAAAATCATAATCTATACTTGTAGAATAACTAAGTTGTGATTCAAATATAGTAAAGTAAAAAGCAGACAGATGAATAGGACCCTGAGTGTGTACTGGAGGTAATATCCTCGGTTAGTGTTGCCCTCTGACTTCTCGTTATGTCCCCTGACGCCCTTCTGGGGACTCAAGTACACTTGGAGGCGTGGCCTGTTGCCGTGGGATCGATAGAGGTCATAGGTGACCTAATGCCCCTCTCCGTCGGGACCCATCAGATCACGTTCTCACATGACACCGGGTCCTGCCCACGTCAACCTCGAGAGGGGACCTATTGATTTATGTCAAACCTCGTTATGGAATATTAAAACGTGGACATGTGTGAATGTGATGGTCTTCCTCACGCTTTAATTAAATTCACTAGGTGGGGACTGTGGAGAGGAAACGTCCAGCACAATCCAAAAAGATGGAGATAATAATAAAATTGAATAAAAAAACATGACAAATCACACAGAACGTAAACACACATGACGCCTGGTGGGCGTCATGTGACTTCACCCCGCTCACCTTGAGCAATGAGGATCGGATATTCCAGGTAGGTCGGAGGCGGGTAGTCGTAGTACATCTGGTACGTGACAAAAACGATGAACCTGTGAAGCAGACACTGGCGTCAGGTTATAAAACAACAACAACAACAACAATAACAGTTGAACTAGCAGATAGGGCTGGAAAGAACATGTCAGCAACTGGTTGAGTGCTCATATAAAAGGCGGCACCTGGAGCATTATGACATCATTCATTGACTCGTTTAAGATGTGGACGTGTGCTGTGATTGAACACTTCTTCCCCACCAGTGAGAATGGCAACACCGGAGAGTCATCACCACGGCGGTGGTGATTTATGTTCTGATTTAATCCCGTAGAAGACCGTCCCTGGAGATGTGGAAGTAAAGTCGTATGAGCCTGAAGAACTGCTGAAGGCCGGAGAGCTACGGTACATGGCATTTAAAATTGTATATGCTTCCATCTTCAGCTCATATAATAAGACTCTCTCACACACACACACACACACGCACACGCACACACACACACCTACACGCACACAGTGCAGCTACTGCCAGGCACCGACTGCTGACACATGATACTCACACACACACACACACACACACACACACACACACACACACACACACACACACACACACACATACGCGATGCAGCCTTTTAGGATTAGTGGGACATTTATTTATTTTAAACTGCAAAAATGTTTTTAACAGTTTGGTGGGAATGATGGTTGTTCATTTAAGAAAAAAATAAGTTGTTTTATGTGTCTGTGCTTTCTTTTGCAGCCTACGTCACTGCTTCATACAGATGTTAGATGACACGTGTTCCTATTATATTCCACCCCCCACACACACACACACACACAACTCAGCTCTGTAAGCAACGCACACACTAGTGAAGTGTGAAGCCTCCACAGATGCATAATGATAAAGCAGGAGACGATCTCTAAAGTGCACGCGCTCTCTACCCAATGATCATCCTCAGTGGCTGAACGCGCCATGACGCGTCAGTGATTGAGTAACGGTTCCGCGTCACGTGATAGGACGTGTTCGCGTCTAACTTCAACCACCGTGATGAAATCACCGGCATGTGGAATGTAGTTTGGCAGCAACGGAGAGCAACAGGAAAACAACACCGCAGCCACACCGGCGGTGCACACGGGTAAGTCGCACGCTGCGTCCCTTATTATAGGACTCGATGAGTCCCCACTCCTCCTCCTCCTCCTCCTCCTCCTCCTCCTCCTCCTCCTCCTCCTCCTCCTCCACCTCCTCATCGTCACTTTGGCAGCAGGACCTACCCGACCATCTCCAGGAGAAGGCTGTTGAGGCTGACTCCAGCCGTGGACTTCGCCCGCATCAGAGCAAAAATCTGAGGGAACTTGAGCACCATGCACACGAACAGCGTGCTGAAGTTGGCCGCGTGCAGCACCGCGTCGGACGACATCGCGTGGAGACGGAAAATCACCAGATACGAGCTTCAGATTGTCAGATTTCAGAAGATTTAGCTTCTAGAAAGTGAGGGCCAGATGCCGCTGCTGCTGTCACTTCTGCTGCCTTTAGAGAGGGACTTCCGTTTGCTTATTTTCAAGTGAAAGTAGAGCCCTTGTTTTCTTTTATAAGTACTATAGTCATATGTAATGTCTTAAAAACTAAATCTAAAAGAAAAAGAAAAAATGGATATTTGTATGTATGTCAAGACTCAAAAGCAACCATACCTCCCATAGCGAGGTGGGCTTTTATTTTGAAGGCAACAGCTGTTTTTTTCCTTTTACCGTTCTATTCGATTTCGTTACTCACTTCCGCTGAAAGCTGATTGGCTTACAAACAACAGCAACGCATTTTGAAGTCTTTCTCTCGCTCTCTCTCTCTCTCTCGAATTGTTGGAAACCAGGTTAGAAAACCAGTCACACTATAACATGTAAAAAACTTTATTTTACAGCTGATCAATATACCGACTGGCGTTATTAAAGCGGCGTTACAATACGTAACATATTTAAAAATAGAGAGACAAAGTAAAACATGTATTCTAATAGCATCAGCGAGTGCACACTGTAAACTCTGACTGTATGTCCTCCTCCTTCTTCCTCTAGTACGGCTGCATCTCCAGGTCCAGCTTGCTCCGGCGGTGTCTCCCGGACCCGAGCGACATCCGGTCCAGCCGGACCACGGAGATCCCGAGCGGGGTGGACAGCCTGCTGCCGAACATTTGGTTGCTCGTGTTGGGGACGTGGTCGGAGAAGAGCGACACGTAGCTGGGCAAAGGCTCCTGCGGCTTCAGCTGCCCCTACACACGTGTCACGCAGAACACACACACACACACACACACACACACAAACACACGGGGGTCACATAGGAGCCTCATTTTTAATAGCTAAAGGGACACATAGAATACACAAGGAGAGAATTTAAATACTGTCTTCAATCAAAATAATTGACCGGAAGTGCAGCTACTTCCCATTCACAGTCAGACTGATAACAAAACTATTTAAATATGTGTGATAACCCAACACATACCTCACTACACTTTTCATGTGCAATATGGGACATATTATTATTATCTGTAATTTAAAACAGTATCCACAACTACATACATATTGGCACATTTCGTGTTCTTGTACTTATTACCTGTACAGTGTTTTCTTTTATATTTTTTCTTTCGTATTATAATAATTATTTCTAAACTGTTGACTCATGAGCCCATGGAATATATGTGTCTGGACTGGTGGTCTATGCACACATGTCAAATAAAACCTTGAAACTTGAAATGACAACATTATCAATAGTGCCCATGTTTTTCCTTTGCAGGTATCTCAACAACATTATTGAAATTGAAACACAGGATGGTTCTTACCATCTGATCATAGTTCTTGAGAAAGTTCCAGTTCTTCTCCCTGCAGGACAACAACATGTGGGTCGGTATAGCCTCCAAGAGTTTAGTTTATAATCAACATATAACAAGGTTCATATACATGTTGACCAATGGATTTCCATTACTATGTACCAAATATGACCAAAATATGTATACCTTATGTGACAATAGTTTGACTAAAATACATATTTGTATCAATGTTCATTATTTTAATCAAACTGCCTAAATGAACATATGATTATAACACAGTTCCATGACTTTCCAAAACTTTTGGGAATTACTTTTTTTATATTCCATTTTATATTCCAATAAATATTTTTTAATTCCATGACTTTTCCAGGTTTTCCATGACCGTACGAACCCTGTTAAAAGTGTTGTGGTTATTACGGTGAGCGCACTGACCACTCCCGCGCGCTTCTCTTCTCGCCCTGCACCGCCTCTTTCCAGACCCGGTCCTGCTTCACGGGATCGCTCTGGTCCGGCTCCGCGCGGTCTCCTCCTCCTTTGGCGCGCATTGTCCGGTCCGCCGGCGGCCGGCTCGGTACCGGCGCGACCCCGCAGGCTCGTTCCGGTAGCCGGTAGCCCGCGGAGGACACGCGCCTGACGTTGTTCAAGTCCATACCGGTGGATATACGTGGCTACAGGTTGAAATCCCGGTTTTAATGCGCAAGTTTGCCGAGAGTTTGTTGACAAATCAGTGCACAGGCGTTTTTTATTTACGTTTCCATGGAAACGGTGTTCCGGGGTAATAAGTACAAAATAAAATGAAGAAGAAAAAAAAAGAGGCCTGAGCTGAGTAACAATACTTTCAGAACAAATTGGCCACATTTAATATACATTTTTTAGGTAATTTACAGAAAGTGAGGAGGTTAAGATGAGCATAATCACTTTTAATTTACCTCAACCCTTCATCCCTCATTTTTGTACCTAAAGGTATCCCATTGCTATTTGTAAACATGCCACTGCATTTGCTTGATCATATTAAGTGGATTAGTGGATGTTTCTGAAAAAGAAATATTACAACAACTCACGTTGTTATTAACTGAGGTTTGTAAATGCATTATAGTTTTACGACATATATTTCGAACACCAGAAAAGTATGAAACGCCTTTTAATCTGAAATCTAACCGCTGAAACCGGATGTGCGTTCTCTATCTCTGTGCAACACAGTTGGAATTGATGGATGTGAAATCCGCTACCCGGTGGTTCATTTCTCCATGAGCGAACCGGAACCAGTGGCCAGGTGAAGGTAACGCGAATGTGTTTTTTATATGTGTACTGTCGGCTCGACGTGACATTACTTACAATTGTGTAGGACTCTCGGTCCGGTATTTGTGCCGGATAACAGCAACGATACCTTCGGAGGAGCTACCGGGAGTGAAGGCACTTCATGTCACCAGGAAACTTTTTTTCACCTCAATTCATGGACTGTGCGGTTGTATTATGCTAGGTTAGCTGCATATATTATATATATATATATATTACGATATACATTTACAGATAGCGTTACATGTACACACACGTTAGCCCTCTCGAAGTACGAGCCGGCTTTTAACATATGCTAGCCGGCTAGCCAGTTTAACTTCACTGTCAGTTCTCTCATGCTAGGACGAACAGCACGTTAGAGCCGAAGTTAATGTCACATTAATTAAATAAGCACAATGATAGTGAAGCTGATGAGGCTTCAGTGTCAACAGCGCACGAAACGAGGTGGTGACTGCTTAGCGTTAGCGCGACCCCTCGACTGTAGTGGTTAGCTCAGTTAACGCGAGCTAGAAGCACACAGGTGTTTCCAATTGCGGTGTCCTCGCGACGAAGGGGGAGGAGCTACGCCGGGATAGTGCTTCTCCAGATACGTGCACGTTTGCTTTAGGTTAGGTGTATTCATTAGATCACTCATCAGTGGTCAGGTGTTGGCTCGTGATAGAGCAGGTAAAAGCAAAGTTGCGACTGATGACGCGAAAGCTGTCTGCATGCCATCTAGCAGAGCCAATTTCCAGGGGGGCGGGGCCCCAACGTCACCGTTTAGTGACACACTTAATGAAACCGTGCCACACAATTTCTTTCACCTGTGCTTTTATTTACATGTATATAGCATTGCATTCAGATATTTCACTGCTTTGTGAACCTATGACCTTTGGTAAACCAATGTCAAACACCACATAAGTTGTACCACATAAGTAAAGGTGTGTTTTCAGAAGAGATGTGATTTTTTTTTTTTTTTTTTTTTTTTTTTAAATCAAACTTACATTTTCAGCTTTAGGGCTATATTTTCTCTTTCCACTTGTACCTGAGAACAACTGTGCCTCCTTATACAGAGAGCTGAGATTGTTTGATGCCAGAACAATCTGCATAGGACAACACATGGGTATGTGTCATATGCAAAAGCCTTTAAAAGGTGAATTTAATTTCTTTTGTAAAATCGAGAAAATGACCCCAGACTCCAGAGGGTTAATACAAATGTGTCTGCTGAGATAAATATATATATATAATGAACACAAACGGCTCCAATAAAGAAGGAAACCAAACTTAAGACTCTACAGCTAAGAAGTTTGATTTTGCTTTCTTCATTTGGTGTTTTGTTGTGATTCAGAGGGAACATTTTTACTGCCACGATCCGACAGCAAACTTTATGTCCGTCAACGGAAAGCAACGGAGTGACAAAATGAACCGAGCCATCCATGTGAAATATGCCCCAGCGTTGTCCCTCCACGTTGGCTGCCAGGATGAGTCGGGTTGACAATCATGGGCCAGACAAACATGGCGAGGCTTATCTAAGAAGTTGGCCATTGTCCCAAGTCACATGGCAAAATCCTAATCTCCAGCCAGCCAGTTAATGACCTCTGAGAGGAGGGGGAGGGGAGGGGGGGGGGGTATTGCTGGATCGTTGTGTGTGTTATGTTCGGCGTTTCAAATAGAAGTACTCAAATATTTATTGTTTGTGTTATTTCTCTTCTCTCAGATTTATGTCAGGTTTTGCAGCGATGAATTATCTTTAAATACATGCACTAAGTGACCTCTGACCAGTGGTATTTTAGAGTTTACCACAGATAAAAGGAGATGGCATAGCCAACAATTGCATGTGTCTATTGTGGTTTGACTGAATACTTCCTCATCTCACCAACTTTTTATGCTAAGAGGGTGAAAAGAAGCCACCCAGGTGGTGCATGTGCTCTGTGGCGTTGAATGAATTATTTTCGCCGGAGCCTTTCAGTTTAAAGTATGACTTCATCGTAGCTCCTGATGGGCGTACTGGACATTTCCAAACCATTGTCGTACTGTCCCGTGCAGGACACGTAGGATCACTAAAGACTGAATTATTTCCATCTCATAACATTAAAGCTGGCTCACACAGCAATCGTCAACGGCAACAGCCTTACCCACAAACTGAGTTTGCACATCATTTCGACATGATGGGAACAGGACAGGAGTAAAAATAAATAAAATAAGTTGAGTTCCAAGTTAGTTGTTTCAGAGCTTTGCTTTTTGTCCATGCTCTCCCCCGGTGACTTTCCATCCCGGGTGAACCAGAAGTGAGAGCTGGCTTTATATAGCCACAAGAGCAGAGCGCCAGGGGATCAACGGGGTATAAGGAGGGGGGGAGACTATGTGCTTTGTAGATATCTTGAGAAGCAGCTTGGTGAGATGTTCTGCTGGACACAGTCTGTGCATCTTAAGTGTAGCTTGGCTGGACTGTGAAGCTCTCACGATGATCAACGAGAAAGAGCATAAAGGAGAAGATGTCAGTGAGTGTTGGTTGGTCTGGTAGCTTTCCAGGCTTTATTTATTATTGAAATAATACATTGTATTCTTGCAGCTTTGTAAAAACATCTTTCACTTGAGAAGCTCACTGTTTTCGTGGAGCAGCGTCGGATCGGCCGAAACCCCGGATGAAGTCACAAAACCCTCGTAACGCTAGCGGCTCGGTGGAAACTCGACCTACATGTGTTCTCAGAATAGTTCGTCTGATATCGTTCTCGCCGCAGGCCCCGAGTGGGAGATGACAAAGGAGGATGTTCCGGAGCCCGGCGAGGGAGACGCCGCGCTGGGCTGGGACTCGTCCAGACAGCGGTCAGTCATCCACCAGGTGGCCTCGGCACCGATGCCCAGCGACTGTGGTGAGGACACACACACACACCCACACACACACACACACGCAGTACACGCAGGGGAGCCGTGGGTCATTTCATTGGAGGCGAACGGCTCGATGACTGGAAGATGTTTTCAAATAGTTTAATTTGTTGTTTGCAGTTTTACTTTCCGTCATCTCATGCAGTCCAGTTTGTTTTGAGCATGCAACTCGACACATGATTGATAAATTCCTCAACAGGTTATAGGTTTATCAGTTGATGGAGCGGAATGCAAACAAACGGTTTGTTTTTAATCCTGGATGAAGTTACTTCGCCCTTCGTCAACATGAATGGCCTCTAAATTAACCCAATTTGTATGTAAAGCCGACGCAGAAGGGTTGGCGCTGGTTCAATAGTAATGTTGGTGTTCGCTGTGGAAGGCCGAGCCTATTTGTTTTCATCCTCAGCGGCTGGGCTCTTAAATCGTCTTTTGCTTCACAGCTTGTCGTCCGTCGTCACATCGGATTTCATCCGCATCTGCAAACACAGCAAAGGGCATTTCCCCAAATTACTAATTTGATTAACTCGAGTGAACAGTGCGTCGCAAAAAGTTAATGTATGTCTGCGCCGCAGTGTCACACCCACACACACACACACGCACACACACACACTCATGTGAAAGAAGAGCATTAAGCTGTCAGGGGCTCCATTGGTGAATCCCCTTCCAGTAAAACCTCCTCTGTTCCTTCTCCGCCTCCTGCCTCCAGAGTTCTCCTTCTTTGATCCCGGCGAGCCGCAGTGCAAGGAGGTTCTTTTGGATCCCAGCACCACCATCCCGGAGCTGTTCGCTGTCATCCGGCAGTGGGTGCCTCAAGTCCAGAAGAACATCGACCTCATCGGCAATGAGGTGACGCCATCCGGCTCGGCCTGTGTGCTTCATTACAAACTTGTCTCTGTCTGTAAAAGGTCACACGTCACAACTCCACTCCTCCACTTGTTATCAAGACAATAGAAAAACTATGCTGAATACAAAATATGATAACTGAAAACACCAGACGACTTCATAAAGACTAACTTCTGCCAAGCCACAACGAACCAACACCACCGAGTTACACAACATATCTGCAATGCAGTGAACTGTGCAGGGAAGCACTGGTCTCAAGGGGGAACACAGGGGTTATTTGAACTGCTACCCTTGGAAAATACAATGCCTCGTTTCAATGTCGGGTTTCAAATATAATAGCAGTTAGAGTTCTGAGAGGTTCACTCATCATGCTCCTCAGATCAGGGCTCCGGAGTTTCACTTTGTGGCCCATTGTGTCACAATTCTGCACAATGACACTCACGGTGCTTCATGACAACGCTGCACGTCTCGTTCTCCGCACAGATCCTGAAGAGAGGCTGCAGCGTGAACGACCGGGACGGGCTGACCGACATGAGCCTCCTGCACTACTGCTGCAAGGCCGGCGCCCCGGGCATCGGTTAGTATGTGGACTCTCGGCGTAGACACGACTCTTCTTTTTTCATTTCCCCCCGCTGCTCTGACCACTGGACACACTCCTGTACGACTGGACGAGCACTGCTATTCATAACGCTTCACCTGAAACGGACTCGGGAGCAGACGCGCTGTCGGTTACTCCACCCGCTCATGACCTTCCTTTTGTTTCTCAGGTGACGCAGAGGCGTCCGCCGGCTTTGCCCGCCAGCTGCTTGCCCTGGGCGCAGATCCCAACCTCCGCTCGCGCTGGACCAACATGAGGGCCCTGCACTACGCCGCATACTTCGACGTGCCCCAGCTCATCCGGGTCGTGTGGCAGGCCTCGCAGCCCGGAGGTGAGCCTGCCCACAAACACTTTGACTTTCATGCCAAGCTGAGTTGTCTTAGTTGTACCAGCTATGTTCAATCGAGTCCCATTCAACATCCAGTCGGACGTATAACTGAATTCAGTCAGAGAGACTTGGACAGCGGCAGCAGCAGTTTACAGCAAGATTGACTACACTTTGTTTAATTATCACTCATTTCACACAAATTTCTAGTAATCACCACTCGGCAGATAAAGCTTTGTTGATGTTGCTAAGACGGAACAAAGCATAATGGGTAAAGCGTTGGGAAGGTGGTGTCTGACCGAAAACTCGCTTCAGTTTACAAATATTGCACGGATGGGAAAGCGTGGATGCTTTTCTTGTCATGACAGATGAGTACGGACACATCGCTGCACAGCAAACCCGGCTGTTCAGGCGGGTTTGTTGAAGCCTAAAATGTAGTTTTGTTATTTATTTAGCTGATACTTTACCATCTAGTGATCATATTTTGGTGGGATGCGCAGGTATGTCTTGTTAGATTATCATTTTCATACTGTGATGCGCCAAATTAGTGCTTAGTTTGTTTATCGCTTGCATAGTTCACATGAAATGAATAACGCCATGTCAAGTACAGGCTCAGTGAGTCTTCAGGGCCCAACATCTCGCGTGTGTTTTAAAGTACACCTCTATGGCTCCATATGGCCATAAATGCGCCCGAGGGACGCCCCCAACCAAAGCGCTTTGTTTCTGGCAGCAGCGGTTTTAAAGAGAGATAAAAGGGGTTTACAGCAAAGGGATTTCCCCCAGAGGTCAATATTTTATTAAAGCTATTATTAATTAATTATACTACTACGACGTCTGGTTCTGTGTGCGCTCTGTAGTGAGTAGAGCTCACAAATAACCAGCCTCTGCTGAATTTACTGAGCTGGTCTTGTATTACTGTACCTGTTTATTGTGCTCTGAGTGGTCACAGCATGCATGTATATGACCCCCCAAGAGGCCCGGAGGCTGAGGCCTTTTCTAGACAGTTACAGAACACCTTGAGCCCTGATAACGGCTCCAGAGGCCGATGGACCTGAGGCTGCAGGAGGCAGCTTTACTTTTTGCGTTATCTGGATAAATCCTTCTGTAAGTCGTCCGTTCTCAAGAATGTGTCCTAATGATGGGGTCGATGTTCGCGTCGCAGGACTTCCACGGACTCTTCAGGGGCAGGATTGTAAAACAGGATTTTTAATCCTTCTCCCGATTGAGTGTAAATTATGACCAGAAACGGATCTTTCTCGGTGTCTAATCCCCTGCTTGCCTTCTGTTAATGTTTTAATGTAGAGGTCGATGCCACCTGCAGTGACTTTGACTTCGGCACCGCTCTGCACATCGCGGCGTCCAACCTGTGCATATCGGCCGTCACGTGTCTCTTGGAGCTGGGAGCCAACCCCGCCTTTAGAGTAAGTTACATTGATCTCTCACTTCATGCTTCCACTGGAACAATTACATGGAATCCTTTACTTTGATCTACTTAATGACTTTTCTACAGTTGCTTAGTTCAATGAGTTACTAAACAATCATCATTTCGTTTTATTTGACCTTGATGAGAGCATTGCCTCCTCACATTATGGGCTGCAGTGCTGCTGTATTAAAATATTCTGCCGTAATTTTGGAGGCATTAGTAGTTTTAATTGTATATTATAAGCTGCTTATGTCTAGTATTAGGAAGTTAAACGGGTCATAATTCCATCTAATATCTGATTCAAAGAATGTTTATTAAAGTTTTACAGATTACATTTGAACACATCGTGATGATGTTGTAATTTATCATCGCCCAATACTCATTTTGCTCTGTTCAGAGCTTGAACGCACCGCCAGTGTAACTCAATGTAACCTCTTTGATGAGCGCGGTGCTATCAGCAGGTGTGTGTTGGAGAGAAGGGCCGGTCACTGCGGTGGCAATGTTACCGGCCCACCTGTTTTTGAAGTGGTCTCAGATGTCGGTCTGTTGTTAGAGACACTGCTCAGCCTTTTCCAGCCCAATCGCTTTTATAAAATGATAGCCATAAAAAAACAGCTCTAATCAAAATCTAACCTTTAATCAATAGAAAATGCATCATGAGCATACAAAGCTTATATCTTCATTAAATAACCAAAGTTATTTGCATGAATAGGCTGTTGTCTGACAACCAAATACACGGTAGCCAATGACGTCTCAATCTCTTTAGATTAGCCAACACTGTGAACTGGTGGACGCCTGCAGGAGGTAAAACCACGAGCCCACGTTGTGTTGCTTTGGTCAAGAAGACATTTCTTAATGTCCAGCGCTGTGCAGACCTAAAGATAGAAAACTACCGTGTTATGAAACCTTTATATATTGTTTTGGTTTGTGCTCATAATGCTGCGTCTGCACTTTTCTATTTGCTCCCAGACGTTCTTAACCAGGACTTGTTCGGGATCGGAAAAAAATGATTACTCCCACAATGTTCCCACCAACAAATTTTAAAAAGCGCTTCCGTGTGATTTATAATCCTTTATTTCCTGTCTTCCAAATTTGATTTGATGTAGACCTTTGCAAAAGAAGTACTTATTCTCAGTTAAAAATACAACAGTTTGCAGTGTTTTAGCTTCTCGGGTCTCACATTTATAACATTTTCAGTATTTCTTCGTCCTGTTTGACATGATAACGACCGTCAGACGATGGTGTGCAAAGCTCTCGGTTACAGGCATTGAGCTCCTGTGTTGAGGTGCTTGTTGAACAGCCACGTTGTTTTGAATTAAATGATGTACATCTAGTTCCCAGTAGAGGTTGATGTGGCTTCAAGGCCGTATGGCCTCCTTCATGTCTCAATGTGTCATTAGTAGAGAGATGATGGATTAAAGCTGAACAAAATGGTGCCTCCTCTTCTGTGTGTACGCATGTTCCCACTGGAGGTCACCAAAGCACTACGCACCACCATCATCGAATAACCCTCATACTTAGAGATGGGGGCAGAGGCTTTAAACATATTTGTTTAGCGTGTAAATGTCGAGCTTAGAGAGCATGTCTCCCATTTTAGTTGAAGTACAGACTCATCATACGGGTGTCTCAAAGTCATAATATTAAGTATACTATTACAATACAGAGATTTCAAGTTGAAAACCACACCTACAAAATTGTATCGCATTTATTATACAAACATCGTTGGTGTCTGGCAGTCAGAGCCAAGAAATTTGGTTTTTCAGATCCCTCTTCCTTTTGTTTAAAGGTCAGACTCACAGGTGCTTTAATTTGATATTTCCTTTCTGTGACTCATTCATTACAACAAATCTTGGATTTAGAACAGAATGAGGACAACAATAGAAATAATGTGGCTGGCTTGTCCTACCCACATTTTTGGGCTAAATATCTAAAGCAACGCTATGTGTTGTCATTTAGCTGCAAGTTGTTCTGGTGGATGTTGTTGTTGATCGTTTCAGATTCAAAGTTCAAAGCCACTGCCCCTTCAGGTCACCATGTGTTGTTGGAAGAAAATCAACTTCTCCAACTAGCTGCCTCTTGATTCTGTGGCTGTTCTTGGGTGGAAGTCTGTTGTAGGAGCAACGGGTAGACGCCGTATTTAAAGTTGGCCCCGCCTCCCCGGCTCAAGGAGGGTGATTGATTATGTTCAAATTACACCAGTTTATGGATTTTCCCGGGGGGGGGGGGGGGGTTTGGATCGCACTATATTGAGATTTTTTTTAATTTATATTCTGTCCTCTACATGTACTTAATTGGTAATGGACAAAATATTAGCAGTTCAGTACAGCCTCGGAATAATCTGCATAATTTACTTGACACCTCTTGGGTATTATAATTTCCTTCAAACGGGTTTCATCGCAGGACTGCTGTTAATCATCCTGCCGTTCTATGAACTCATAACTTAGTAAAACGATCTAATCTTCAAATGTGTCTTATTACAATCCTCACATGTGTAGAGCTGCTGCGTAGTAACACAGACTCGATATAATTAGATTATTTTTCTTTCTTCTTTCTTATCTTATGCATTTTATGCTTGTATTTAATTTTTTTTTAAATATTACTTAGGTGGAGGCTTCAAATAAGCCTAGTTGGCTTTCTGTCTCTTCCTGCACTGATCTATCTCTGTAATGATTTTTGTTTTATTGTTTTAATTGTGCAAAGAAATAAAATAAACACATAAATAAAAAAACATATATCACATGTCTGATGAGTTGGTTGAATATTGTCAAAAAGAAGAAGTTTAATTTGTAATACTCTAAAGGAAATCAACATTAAACCAAACATTGCTTTAGCTTGAGTCAGTTCATATGTGATAGTGTACCACACACACACACACACACACACACACACACACACACACACACACACACACACACACACACACACACACACACACGTGTGCACAAAGTCGCCCACTCAAGTCCCTTCATTGTGTGGTTCGTACATTGGCTCGGCGCTCCAAGGGGTGGCGAGTTCCTCAAAGACCACTCGTAGCAGGGCAGAGGGAGGTGCCCTTGTCCGTCACGCCCCCGTCACGTCCACTTTGGGCTTTCCCACTCCGTCTCACCGCCCACCGCCTCTCGTCTCTTTGAGCCTCCTGACTCGTCGTCCACGCCGTGTCGCTGCTGCTCAGCTGCTTTAAGCGCCGAGGGGATGGCGGGGGGGGGAGGGGTGTTGTTTTGGGAACGTAGATAAAATTAAGGATTCTGTCGAGCCCAGCATCCGCGCTACAGAAATGATCATTGCACTTTATGAGAGCAATTTTGTATGTACTTGCAGAGTAAGTGAGGTTGATATCGCACTTGATATTTATGAAGAGTAATCATTGCTCTAACATTTACTTAGCATGCCGGGGCAAAAAAAATAGTCGAGATGAATTTCCCTTGTTGTTGACCATTTTCATCATTGGATGGTCTGTGTTTATCATTTGTTTTATTATGTTCTCTCCCCGTCTCGTCCTGCAGAACGTAAAAGGGCAGTGCCCAGCAGACGTGGTGCCCGACCCCCTCGACATGCCCTTGGAGATGGCGGACGCAGCCTCTGTGGCCAAGGAGCTCTGGGCTCTGCTGAGTCAGGCTCTACCCAGGCCCAGCTCCCCCCTGCCCCTCACACTGCAAGCTCCCCCTGCTCTCTCCGACAAGGCCAGGATACAGCTCTCCGCCATGGGGCTCCGACTGGGGGACCGCGTGGTCATAGCTGGACAGAAGGTGTGTGATGGGTCGCTATCAAAAAGGCAGGAACAATCATAATATCCGCCTTTTATTCACTAAGTGGTCCAACAGAGGGAATATTTCCCCGACTTAGCGATTAGCTGAATGCAAATGAGCGTACACTTCTCCAGTTATCCCGAGCAGCAGTGAGCGAGTGCGGCAATTATTACTTCTTCGCCAACAGTTGCAATATACAGCTCATCTTCACAGAGCTCCACAATGACCTCACACAATGGGAGCGCTGGCACCAGCTGGAGCGATTTATACGATGCTAATCCACCCCTCCTTTGTGCAGGAGCCAGACGGGTCTGCACACGTGTCAGTGACCCGGACATGATCCCTCACCAGCTTCCCAGCCTGCATATGGGACGGAGCTAGGTCTGCAAATAACATTTGTTTTTAATAATCGATTAATCTGTCGATTTTTTTTATCGGTGAATCGGATAAAAAAAGAAAATTCATTTCCAACTATTCTAATAATCGATTTTTAACGATCTGATACATTTTATCGATTCGTTGTTGCGGCCTTGGACGAACTTCTACGTCTTTGCACTTATGCAAATAACTTTATATCCAAAGCAGTGTTTTCCTCTGTGTACGACTACAGATGAATTAAAGATGTAGTTACTTGACCACCAAGCAGATTTGTATTTGAAAATGAATTCCTGCCACGTCTCGGTTATTCAGGTGGAATTGGATGAGAATGACCTTTTTTGCGTGGGATTGATTGGATTCATGTGTCTTACAAACACCCACTGTGCCAGCAAAGCACAGAAGATGGAAAATGCACAAGTGGCCAGCCG
Source organism: Liparis tanakae (assembly GCA_036178185.1). Lineage (NCBI taxonomy): Eukaryota > Metazoa > Chordata > Actinopteri > Perciformes > Liparidae > Liparis > Liparis tanakae. The sequence goes on from CM070093.1 coordinate 14,004,434, forward strand.
AGCGATGACGCAAATGAGATTTGATGAGCAATCGTCCTCTCGCCTGCAGCCACATCACATCGGCGCTGTGCCGAGGTTTATGCTAAAGAAACTGGTTAATTTCTTTACAGTCATTTCAGCCAAGGGAAAGAATAGTTTCCAGTTGCTAAGCAACACCTTTTTGGCATGCTTCCAGCATTCAGGGTTGTGACAGTTCACTTCGCCACATCGACATGCTTCAACTCCAATCGTGTTTCTGTTAAGTGTCTGGTAGTTTAAAAGTCTAAGTGTTAAAAATAAAGGGTAAATAAATGGCTCCACTGGTGACGTCAAACTCCAGCCAAGTGTTTGTTTGTTTAAAAAATGTCCCGTTTTAAAGCGGGCGTCTCGCTCTTTTTCTGCACCACACACAACCTGCACGCACGAGGACACAAGCTGCTTTTCAGCTCCGGCTGCCGGTCCGTTTTAAATTGTTTTTATTGCAGCAACCTTTCAGTTCATTAAAGCAAGCCTTTCCTCAAGAATTTAGCGAAAGAAATTAATTCATCAAGGAGTTTGTTTTTCGCCCAGTTCCTTCATGTCATGCTCCCGAATCCTTTAGTGTGGCTGCTACACAACTCCAGTGTGGTGCTGTGAGCCGTGTGTAATCCCTTTGACGAGAAGCACGCTTTGAAAGTGCCGGATGTTTAGACCCACGGGCCAAATAATGTAACTTTCACGCCATAATTTGCTCCACGCTGCTCCTGCTCTGTAAATGCAATGAAAACCCCAGAAATCGGCCCCAAACTTTTCCCCAACGACCCGACGTGTGCCTTCCCTCAACGGGCTGACGGCATCGTGGATCCGGTCCGCCACGCATCGGCAACGGAGCAGCTTCACTGTTAAAGCAACACTATGTAACAATTGTACCTTAAAGCTTGAACAAAATTGTGTCGCTACAATGACTTTTAATATGGAGATTTGCGTCTCCGACACTGCCATCGGGGGTCTGGGGGAAAACTCCACTATGTAACATTTTGTAGCCGCCCGGTCGCTCGACCTGCTTCCTGGCAGTGATGACCAACGTCACATAGTCCAGTCCACCTCACAGGTGACTTTTTATTTGCTCCGCTACGCGACGCGTAGAGACAGAGAGACATGCTGCTGTGGAGATGATCAATAACAGACGTTTAGTTTAATAAAAGAACAAAGACGTCTTTAAGAACGGGACCTGACATTACTGCTGCTGTCATCTGGAGGAGAGAGAAAGTTACAGGGGGGCGAAGGAGATTTTTTTGAAACTCAAAAGAGCCATATGCGTCACCAGAAGAGCCATATATGGCTCAGAGCCAGAGGTTCACGACATCTGATCTATCGTAACTAGGTATTTACGACACTGAAGTAAACGTTAAATACCTGAAGGGGGTGCTACAAGGGAAACACTACATAATGGGGCTTTATAACCACCTGACATATCTCATCAATAACCCTACATGCATGAGAGGCATGTGACCAAAAGTCTGTAACTTTTATTGGAACTCTGCAAAGTTGCCTTCGATGCTCAGTGTGCCTAATTGTACCGAGTCTTTGGAGTTGCATCACTCGTACTAAACGCTACTGCTCTGTTGTTATGTCACTTGTGCACGAACACACGTCAGGAAAATACCGAGTGAGAAAAAAGAGGTCGTCTCTGCCCCTGAAAACGTCTCTTTCCACTTACCCATGACACATTTAGGTTCCCCCTACGGATAAAGCTGTGTTCTGTTCTGTTGGTTCTGATAGAGTCCATAAATTCCTTTGTGCCAAGATGCAGTCGAGCTTTCTTGCTCTTCACGTCATCTCTATGGACCGGAGACCAAATATACACAGACAGCCCACTAACCCCCCACGAGGTAAACCACTCGGCTTGCAGGGGACGTTGTGCAACACGATTTCTGAAATCTTAGGGTTCAGACGTCGGCTCCACCGCACCTCGAGTATCTCCCCGATGCCGCCTCTCTGGAAAAGTCCACTCGGTCAGAAAGTCACACATTGCAGTGTGACATCTCTAATATTTCAGCGCCATTTCATCAGCTTGCTCTTATTCCCTGAAAGCTGACTGAAAAACAAGTTAAAGCCCACAGTTACCGTCCAGCTGCCCCGTGGAACAGAGTTCTTAAAAGCTTGTTTTAAAAGACATCTCGACAAGAGATGCTTATTAAATCAGGGCGTGCCTTTTGGTTCTCTGGTAGGGCTGCAAAAGAAAATCCACTATTATTCAACAGACAGATTTTAATGGACATGTTCAGCTGGGATATCGTTTAAAATGCACGCTTTGTTAAACTGTCCTCAATGTGGTGCCCTTCAGTCCAGAGTGGTTTCCACCGGAGGCCAGAGTCCCTGATGAAGGACCTTATTTCAAGTCTTATTTTGGAGGAATGACGTAGTTCTCCAGCAGGAGGCCAGCGGCACACGGCAGAGGTCTGTTTGGGGAGCGATGGCCAACCGCTGCCCGGCGTTGGTGCTCCAGTCGCGGTGACGGTGACCTCGTACCCACCAGAGCAGGGGTCACCAACCTTTTTGAGACCGAGGGCTACTTCAAGGGTACAACATAATCCGAAGGGCTACTTGTTTTATATAAACTTCCCAAAAAACACATTTGCCTAAATCACCTTTTAATAATGAGGCACCACACGACATCCTGGTGATTTGATGAAACCTGAAGCTTTTATAACTACGGTACTTTATTTGTTCAACATTCTGATGAAGAACATAGATTGAAGACACGTAGTAATACTAAAGATGTTAAGAACAACAGGTCCTCTGCCCCACTGTCAGTGTTCAGGCCCTCATTAATAAGCAGAGGGCCTTTTGCGCACCGCATCTTCTCTTAAAGCCCTGGATCCATTGTTGGAGACACATGTCAGAGTCAAAGGGATATTTTATCACGATGACTCTGAAATTCTGCTCTTTTGGACTCACTGAGATAAAGATGAACTAGTCCAGTGTCTAATTTACCATTCTATGGAGAACAATATTACACTCATTAACAACTATGACACTCTGTCACTACCTGATGTTCAGTTCACTTTGTGCATCGTTTACTTTAAGCTCAACTCATTGACTGTCATCCTGGCTCTTTGAGAGACGCTCCTTGCAGAGTGAGGAAGCCAGAGGAGCAGCCTCCCCCCAGGTCCTAGTGCCTGGGAATTCTGGCTTTTTTTGTTGTTGACGGAGCTCAATTTTGAATATTTTTAGAACATGCCGTGCGGGCGACTCACCTGGTCCCTGGCCACCGTGTTGGTGACCCCTGCACCAGAGCAATGTGCCGAGTCAGCGATTTGCTAATCAAATTTCTCTTAACCTCCCGTGCTCTTTCTGACACGGTCTCACGTTCTATTTTGTAATTGTTTGTCTCTGCTGCCGGTTTAGTTTACAAACGCATCAGAATACGTAGTCGTGGTTTTTAGATGGGGGTTCCGCCCTTCGCACCGCATCACGGTTTATTTTGGGGTGTTTTGTCCATTGTTTTGTCTTCACCGTCGGTGGCGTCTGCTTGTGTTTTCATGCAGGTTGGGAGTCTGCGCTTCTGTGGCAGCACGGAGTTCTCTGGAGGCCTCTGGGCCGGAGTGGAGCTGGACAAACCGGAGGGGAAGAACGCCGGCTCGGTAGCCGGGGTTCAGTATTTCACCTGCGGACTCAAACACGGTAGGTCTTGCTCACGCGTTCCCGTTCATTAATGTTGCCACGGATATGCGGTCATTCAGGTTTTTGATATTTGTCTTCTGCCGTTTATTTTATTTGACTTATCTGTAAAGCCTCAATCGGTCAATAATCTCCCGTATCTGTATCGTATCATTTTATGCATTTCTTTATTTGGGTCACAGGGATCTTTGCTCCCCTCTCGAAGATCAGCAAACCTTTGGAGAGACTCAGCAGCAGGAAGACGTCGACGCCCGTGCGACCCCCCCGTCGCATCGACGCGCCCCGCTTCACCGCCAAGATGAACGCAGGTGAGGAACCCGTCCACGGCTCACAGGAGGCGTCGTCTGAGCGGGCCGGAGGGAGGGGGGGTTGGGTTGGGGGTTGCTCCATGGAGGAATGAGTTGGCCCCGCGGTGTTCTGGCACAAATGATCAAATCATATCACAAAGCACAGAGTCAGAGAAGCCGGATAGCCTGTCGGGCTCTGGGGGTAAAGAAATGTGTGAGCCTTGTTCGCGAAACACGGGTGAGGAAATGTAACCGCGGTAACTGTTTCCTCACGTCACAGGTAATCTCACGAGTCGTTACCCGGAGGAGACCTGTGGGAAAGAAACCGCATAGCATATTGAAAAGAACTCGATAAACCTCAGAGAAACACAAAGATTTCAGAGTCACGATATCAGATCCGCGGCCTCCTAATATCGACTGTTCGTTACGAAAGAATCCTGCGCTCACTGAGGGGGTTTTGGGAAATCGAAAAGAAACGAAGGCCGGTGCTTGTGCATGTCGTCGTCCCCTTGGGAAAAAGTATTGGTGGTCATGGTAACACAGTGTCCTGTGTGGTATCTGATGCTCCTCAACCATCGACCCTCAATTATATAGCGGCTGTAGCCATCACGTACAACATGTAGCAAGAAGCTATTTTAATTCCTCCAATCCGAGGGGGTCGTACCATGCTTTACAAGCGCCGTGTGAGTTATCCGGAGAACACACTCTGGACCTTATTCAAAAAAGTTTGCAGGATCCTAGGGTCGAGACGTACTCTCCTGAAGCAACGCAGACTCTAACAAATGGCAATAAATTCCTCCAGGGAATGTAATGTGCACTCTGTAATGAGTAATATTTCACATTTGTCATGTGTATTTAATATCTGTGTGTCTCTTTACTTTGATCTTGCATTCAGAGAATAGCCTCATGTCCATTCCTCATAACGTTATTCCATCCAGTGCATCGGCGAGCGACTGAATCTTCAAAATGCATTAACGTGTCGAGAGGCATTTGGTCCGGTGAAAAGAGATGCGCTCGATGGGATTAGGAGGTCTTTGAGTTGTTACTCGTCCTTGTGGTAGCGTGGGTCACTCAGGATACCAGAGAGGATCCCTGTGCTAGAAGCTTTCAGCCCACAATGTCAAAAACAGGCTTTCTCCACTTTCCCGCCCCGTATTGGCCGTGTCACGTGTCACAGGTCACACGGCAGGAATTTATCTTCCTTAAATGCTTTGAAAAGTAGTTCTGAGCCAGCGCCAAGGGACAAAGCCTAAATTAGACTCACCCGACCTTCCACTCGCAGTCCTTGGATGCCCATGTCCCCGGATCCTGACTAATGTCCCCCCTAATCATAATACAGTCCATAATACATTGAAGAAACCACGTTTCCTGCGCGCTCCATCGTGGGGCTGCACTACTCGAAGGCTTTGAAGGCCGATTCTGAGACGCGCTATTCCGATCACGTCCGGCTCAGAGTGGCCTATGGAATTCTGTGATTGATAGTCCAATTAAGCAGCGGGTTTAATAACCAGGGCATAGGCGGGCTGAATAACATGGCAGCCATTCATCACAGGATGTGAGTGAGTGTGTGTGTGTGTGTGTGTGTGTGTGTGTGTGTGTGTGTGTGTGTGTGTGTGTGTCATCACCTCCATGCAACCCAGGAACCAGACACTTTTCGGGGTTTTTGTCGAGCCCCAAACCCTCGGTACTGCGTCACGTTGGAAAATGCAGAAATTGTCTTTGGATTGAGGTTGTCGACAGACTATTGTGCACGCGGCAATTGTGTGCGTCCCCAGTCCCCCCCCACCGCCACCCCCCTCCTTCAACTGTAGCTCTGGCCTCAAAGGGCGGTCGGGAACACAGGCGGCGCTCACAAAGGTCCCGCCGCTTGATTCATAAAGTACGCGTGCTGCGGTCTGTCGCTTGAAGCGAATGTCAGTGGACGGGATGGATGGAGCCGGGAGCGCCCCGCGAGCTAAAGGTCAAGTGACAAGAAGTGTTCGGTATTCTCGCGGCGTAGTCCTCAAAGGAAAGACACCGCTCTGCCTCGGGGAGGGCAGCGCTGTAAATGTGAGCCGAAATGGCGATCGATGGACGCCGGGTTGATTGTAGATCTTTCTGGCATATTTTCAAAGTAGAATATGAAGTTGAAAACTTTGGGGAAAACTAATGAGTTTGAAAGAGTTTATGTGGCAGGTGATTTAAATCCTCTCGGGATTATTTTTCTCTAAACCTGTTGAGGTCAGTGGATTTTAGTGCTGTTAAAGAACAAAGTCTAAAAGGCTTTAACAGTGTCATGGTTTATTATTTCAAGTTTTTAAGTTTTCAATCCTAAAGTAGCTCAAAACTAAATTATGTTTACGTCTGCAAGAACCGTTATGCTCCATGTATTCAGTGTGAGTCTGTATTGATTTTCTTTTGAAGTCTTATTTGCTGTCGTTGGGGCTTTTTAAGAGTTTTTAGTATGCAATAGTTCCATCCCACTGTGTCTTCTCCATTTGTAATTCTTTGTTTCTCCAAACTTGATGAACTGTATAAACCTCCTAAATCTCTGCATAATTTATTTACATGCAACCCGCTGCATCTATGTTGATCCTATTTAACGGCTACTGTAACACCAGGAATTATACCAACGAGTTTATAAAGATCTGCAGAAGTTCGATGCGTCTGATATTTTTCTTTACCTGACATCTAAATTGTTTTGTGATCATGGATGAATCCAAAACAGAAAGGACCAAATCAGAAGCTCCCAGTGTGTGTGTGTGTGTGTGTGTGTGTGTGTGTGTGTGTGTGTGTGTGTGTGTGTGTGCGTGTGTGTGTGCATGTGTGTGTGTGTGTGGTCCATTAACGAAGGCTTACCATTGACTGAGGTTAACCCGTTTCTTCTGTCTGGGGTCCAACTTGTTTGTCGCTGAATCTTTTTTCTTAAAGCACTTTGGCTCCGATTTATTCAGTTAGCCTCTCGGATTTGGACACTTAATGAACTTGTGGCCTGTGAAGGAAGGTCTGCGAGAGTTAAGAGCTTAATGAGGTCCTGCGTCCAAGTGGCTTCTTGAGAGTGAAATCCCCCCCCCCCCCCCCCCCCCCATCTCACTTCCTCAAGTGAGGAGGGAGGGATTAGCGTGCCGGCCCTTAATTGGAGCTCGAGAACAGGACGAGCTGCGACCAGATTGAGCTCACTTAAAATGAGCTGCCAGCTGATTATGTGACGCAGCTGCTTGGATTAAAAGAAAAGAAAGTGTTTATTGTTTGGATCTGCAGGCACCGTCTCTTTCAGGACGACAGACTGGCAGCGTGAATAATAGGCTGAGATCCATTGTTTGGGCGGCGGCCTCAGAGGATGCTTGGCGGGTTCAGTATTCAGAGGGGAGGCCCCGGCTGCAGCGGCGTGGGCTCCAGCTTCTGTATTATTTACCTGCCGGGCGTCGTCCCTTCACTCATCCTCCCCGTGTCGTTTCCCTCCGCAGGCGTCCTCTCTCGCTCGCTCTCCTCTTCATCCTCCTCCCTGGACTCTCGGCATGCGCCGGGCGCCCGTCCCCGTCCGCTGCCACGGCAACGTCTTCCCGCCAGGCAGCGACGGGAGCGCGCCTCTCTGAGTCCCCGGGCCGCGCCCTCGCCGGCCCTCCGCCTTCATCCCGACACCGCGGCGCCGACGCCCGCAGGTCTGTGTCGCTGTGCATGAGGCGTCGACACCGGCTGGAAGGAAGTTTCCCGTAAGATATTGATATTTTTTTTGTTGTTTACGCCTCCCAGGTCATCGAAGCCGAACCCCTTCAGCCGGTAGCTCTGTGTGCGCGGGCCCCGAGGTGCGCCTGGGGGAGAGGGTGCTGGTGGTGGGCCAGAGAACAGGCGTGGTCCAGTTCTGTGGACAGACCGGCTTCGCTCCAGGTCAGCGCTTACACGTGTTCGCCCTGCAAAGATGAGACAGCTGACGTCACACAAGACACTCGAATCTCTGCTTCACTTTGCTGCGTTCAATCACTCCAGGAGCACAAATACGCCAGTCGGCCTGATTTCCATTAAAACATCAACGTAATGTTGTTTGCAACGTAATTTCAAATTGTGTTAAATTGCATTATTTGAGAGTCGAGTGATGGTGCCCATGCATATTGAGTTTCCTTCAATTAATGCACAATAAACGCACATCGACATCACGGTGTCTCGGCTACGGGTTGTTCAGAAGGACGAAATACGAGAGCAGCTGTGTGAAGATGTAGAGTAACGTCTCCCTGAGCTCGGAGCCGGTGCTTTTCCTCAAGTTTTCTCTCAATGTTTCCCTATAAAATGTGTATATATATATATATATATGTGTGTATATAGACAGATGATACTTGGAAAACTTTGATACTGAGGAAGCGGCTGCGGCGCCAAAGACGATGAATCCCTGACATTAAGGCGCTCACAGTCCTCGTTGACTTTTAGTCAGCAGTTGTTCCAGAGGCATCGCTCGTGTACGAGGATAAGAACAAAGGCATCTCACGCTCCGAGGATCATGTCTGAAAGGATTTCAGTCCCGAGTTTCCTTTGATACTCCTAAATCCGTGCTAGCAACGCCCCTTTGTTCTCAGCCTCACTGCACTGAGGACTGAGTTATTATGTTAAAAGCAGCTCATCTTGCTGAACATATAAAAATATGCCTCTCAAGATGAAACGCCCTTTTGAAAGATCAACTTTTAGTTAATTGCTCTTGCTTGGTCTGTCCAGAAGCTAATTTATCTTGCTAATAATCAACACAAAATTTTGAAAATACGCATATAAAAGAGCGCAATGGAGATAATCCAGATGTTCTGGTGTGAGTGTTGGAGCTCTCGGCTGTGGAGATGTCTGCCTTTCCTCAAATGTCAGAGAACTAGACGCCACGACCCGGGGACTCAACATAATCCGTTTCATGTAGGAACTATTTTCTTTCTTTTGATCCGCACCCTGCAAACGCGTCACCGCGCAGGAGGAAGTGTCATCTCTTCTCCACGGAGAGGCTTGTGGCGGCGTGAAGTGGAAAACATTGATGGCGTCCTCCTGGGCTGGCTCGGTGGTGCTAGGTGAGCTAGGTGTAGAAAATAAAATAGTCTGAGTCTCGAGTCACTGGGTCAGGATTTCTTTTGCATTTGCATTTCAGTTGCATATTTTGGGCACTCTGAGCACCGCAAGCCGAGAGCCGTCTAGTTGCATGTTGTTGTTGTCGGAGAGAAGTCGGACATCTTTACGGCCAACACTCGGAAACTCCCCCCGACGGGATCGAGGTTGATGAACGGCTTCATCGCTAAGTGCAAAAAAAATACGTCTTCCATTATCGGGGGGTGAACTGTATAAAAGTATCCGATTTTTAGAGTTGCAAACACTAAAGAACTGAAGCACTTCTCTCTCCCCTGAGCCCGTCTGGCACGCCCCCGTCCTTCAGCGGCCTCCTGGGCCTCCTCCTTGACTCGTGGTCTCTCCGCCTGTGCAGGGCTCTGGTTGGGGATCGAGCTGGACACGCCGAGCGGGAAGAACGACGGCTCCGTGGGAGGACTGCGCTATTTCCGTTGCTCGCCCAAACACGGCGTGTTTGCTCCCGCCTCTCGCGTTCAGAGGTGAGTGCCGGCCCCTTGAAGTTGAGCGCCCGATGACTGACGGCCAGTCGTCGCCCACAGAGGCAAACACACCTGACGCGTCGGCTCAGGGCAGATTCTTAACATGACAAACGCCTCGAGCGCCCCCAGCTCGTGCTTCGTGGCTTCGTCAATACCGCCAACACTAATGAGCTCCTTTGACACTGTCATTTGTGCTCGTGTTGACGTATTTGATTTCCTCCTCTGTAATTGGTGAGGAAACGGAGGCCGAGGTGTCAGACGTGAAGCCCGGGGCCCGGTGCCCAGCGTGACTCCCTCACTTTAATGTGGCGCCGGGTCGTGATGACAGCTTATAGAGGCGTTGTGAATCATCAACGTGGGAATATATATTTGTTTAGTTTTGAGATGTAAAGAGGTTACCTTGACTTGTTGCATGCATTTGCCTTTTTAGCACATAATAGTGACATAATAGTTATTAGCAGAGGTTTCTTTTTGTTCCGTTTACTGCCGGCGAGAAAAGATGTGAACATAAGGATATGGATGTGTTTCAGGTATATTTCATTCCTCTCTTTTAATGCCCTTTTCATTACATATCTTATTGCCATGGAAACTAATGACGTTTGATCCTCTAATATTCAGGAACCTTTGCTTTTGATCTCAAAGAATGTCTAAAAGCACCGAGGTCGTGTCCTCTGCAGACATCGTGTCGGACACGTTGGTGAAGCGTTTATATTCATGAGGGTGACGGCATAAAGGATGATCTACACGGCGGCGCCGGGCCCGCCGCGTCGCGATTAGACGGAGGCCGACGGGCTGCGCTCCCTTTGCAGCTCATGGAGACGTTGTAGGGGTGGGGCCCCCCTGTTCTAATGGTAGGGAAACACTGTGGTATAACTGAGGCTCTCGCGGGTGTCGGGCAGTTGGACCACACATCTGATTTGAAGTTGTCAGAAAGGTTTCCTCATCTTTCAACGCTCTCTCCGGTGGAGCCTGTTTTGTTTTCACCTCATTGTTCTAGAAGCTCTTGCGGCGCTTTGTTCACGTGGATCACAGGTTCTGAAATCTGTAAAGTAAATGAGATTGATGCAGTGATGAGTTTAGAAGACTCTCCTGGACGCGGTGTCACGTCATCATTCATCGCTCTGGTACTATCCACGCGTTTAAACTTTAAAGTGTGATCGCAACTTATTCCAATCATAGTGGAGGAATTAATGGAAGTAATTTCCTTCTGAACGAGTGCAATTTTACGTTGCAGCCTCTAAAAAGTGTGATTAATAACCTTCTCTGGGAGAAAGTGACAGTGCAGCAGCGTTCGGTGTCTGTTCTGAGGGGGAAAAGAGCCTCTCAGCTGAAACCCGGCGGCCTCATGCGGACCAGAGGCTGTCGCCTCGTTGCCCGGGAGACTCCCCGACGGGTGCAGTCTGCTCCGGACACGCAGGCAGGCTCCACTAATAATGATGGCAAACGCCCCCAAAAGAAGCCAGATACGTTTTTCTTATTCTACACATTTCACTCGGTTGTATTTCTGAACGCAGCCATGTGTAACCATGACACATGTCGATGAATACGAGGCTGAGCCGGACTCCTTCAGGAGGAAGCTGCTTCAGAGGGACGTGTGTCTGGGCTGTGCAGATGAAGCTGAACGGTGTACTTTCTATTCAAACGCACTGCGGGGAGAAACAGTTTGATCGTTACTTTTTGCAAGCCGATGTTTGATGAGATCACACGTCAGTCGTCTTCCACGTCCCACACAAATCAAAAGATAATTAGAAGAGATTATCTGCACTTGATACTGCTACTGCTGTAAGTGGCAAATCTTTTCTTTTTTAATCAATTCCTGCCTCTTCACTCTCACTCTTTTGGTGTGTTTGTAATGGTTCTGGTGGAGAGAGACGTTGTGATTCATTTCACTGGGTCAGCCGTCTGTGAGTCTGTGAGAGCTCATCAGGAAGACCGGCGCTCCTGGTTTTATGCTCTTCAACAGCAACATATTTAAATGTATTTAACGAGGAAATGCCTCATTGAGATGAAACCTCTCCTTTACAAGAGCGTCCTGGCCGACACAGCAGCAGCAGCACGTCACACAAAGCTTCAGACGTACAACATAAAACAGGGACAGACATTATAAAAAAAGAAAGAGCATTTTTTTAGATCACAGCATGAATAAAAACAAAACTGAGACTCCAGTCATCATAACCCAGTTCACACAGGAGCACACACCTCCGTCAAAGAAGACATTCACAACCAGATGAACCTTCCTCCAACTCCTTTCATCTATTTTTAAAAACACCTAAAGAGATTAAAAATGTTCCCGTAGACCAGATCAGTCTGCAGCTAATCCCAATCCTCAGGAGCAGTAAACCCCAAACCTCTTGTTCCCACTCCTAGACGGGCATTAGAGAGCAAGGGGCAGGGCTGGAAAACTTGAAAAGTCATGGAATTTTAAAATGGTCATTTCCAGACCTGGAAAAGTCATGGAAAAAACTTAAATCACAAGTTTTGGAAAAGTCCTGAAAATGTGTTATCACCTGTTCATTTGCGTCGAGTTTCAAAGAATGAATATGTTTTTAGAAGAAAGACGCTCAATGTGTAAGAACCCTGAAGAGGAGGCCTCGTCATGCGTCAGAGCCAAGACGGTAGCTTACAGGACTGTTCTGATGAATTAACGTACACGGATAAGATGGAAGTTTAGATAAGGACATGCCAATGATTTAATCATATAATCTTGCCTCGTACATAATTGTGTACCCCCCCCCCGTATATATATATACAGCATAATGATGCATTGGAGGAACAGCAGCTCTGTGTCTTTCATACCTGCAAACTTGTCACCTTTCGGCGAAATTCGCCGTTTTGAAATCAAAATAGGTCATCACGTGAATAGTGTAGATCCGAAGAGTTTTTGTTTTTGGGGGGGGGGGGGATTGGACGGCCGGCGTTTATGAGATTGGAGTGAGACACAAGGGGAACATGCGATGTGGTGATCTTATCAATAAAACATCTTTGATGGGACACGTCGAAGGAACAGGCTCCTGGAACAGAATCATGGAACAGAATCATGGAACAGAATCATGGAACAGAATCATGGAACAGAGTCAAAGCTCAGCAGAGCACACAAAAAAGGAAGTTGGTTCATGTATGACTTTAACCATATTATATATAATGATAATGTAAAGTTGTTATTACTATTCAGTGTTTTTGCCCTACCATTATAACAGGGTGGCGGCCCGCGGCCTGCTCACTCCGGCATATCGCTGCTCGCTGAAGCATCAGAGCTCTGCTCTCCAGCAGAGCACCCTCGCTCACTAGCACCCCCTAGTGTGTTTGCTCTACATTTACCTTTTTGATTTATTGTATCACAATGCCTCAAGTTATGTGTTTGTGTGTGTGTGTGTGTGTGTGTGTGTGTTGCGATGGCCGGTTAAATTGATACGCCCACCTTTTATTCTCGGGTATAATTAGTGTCCTCACCTTCCTTTTGTTCTCCGTCTCAATGTGGACGCATCAGTCGGGGGTTGTTTTCTTTAACCCGCTGTTTTTCCTAATTAACCCCGGGGCAGCCGGCGGGCGCAGCTAAGTAGGCGGTCCCCCCCCCCGTCTAATGGAGACTCTCCTTACCTCCGCCCGGCGGCTTGTTCCTCCCTTTTCTTCTCTTCTGTCGGCAGCCATCACCATTAGGAAAACAAACATCTCCTCTTCTGCCCCCGACACACACACTTATCTTTGGTTTCTCCATTCCTCCGATAGAAAACAGGAGAGCATCATTTTGCCTCTCGCTCGTTCCTCCACATCGGCTCTCTCTCTCCCGCCGTGGTTTTCATGACCGACGTTATCAAAGTAACCGAGCGGCTTAACAGGAGATCAATGAGCCGACGGCCCGATCAACAAATCATCTCACTTGAACATGTGGCAGATGTGTGGTGGTGTTTAAGGGTTATTTAACATCTAATGGACATTCCAACATATTTCTTTACCTTTTAATGGTCGGTTTTACGTGAAGTGTGAGGTGAACTCTGAGGCCTCGCCCACACGGCCGAGGTTTCTTTCTTCCACTGCGTATCTTTGCGCTTCGTTAAGGTCACACAGCGGAGGACTTTCCTCTTCCTCTTGAGGCTGGTTGAGTTCTGCACATCGCTGTGACTACGACTGACACACGACTACGAGACACGGACCGGTTTATTGACTCGTCATAAAGTTTGTTTAATGTTCTTGATCGTCCCCTCCGCCCCTCCGTCTCGCTCACGTCGGTTTCCTCCTCTCCGCTCACAGGATCCACGGGTCGGTGGACTGCCTCTCGGAGCTCTCCTCCTCGCGCCTCCTCTCTCCTCCTCTCAGCGGTGAGTGTTCGGCGTCCGTCTCGAGCTTCACCTCCGATCCATTTAGGCCTCGTGCTTCTGTTGTGTGTTGATGTTGTGCGTTTTCTCCTGCACAATGTGTGTAGGGAGAACTTGACCCTCTTGGTTTCCTCGCAGGGACGATCCGCCGCAGTCTCAGCACGTCGTCGGGCATCGCCCCCCCGAAGGAGACGAGCAGCAGGAGGAGTCCCGTCACCAGGTGGGGCTCTTTTGTCTCTCTCTATCTCTCTATCTCTCTATCTATCTATTGCTCCCTCCAAGCCTTTCAGCTCCATCCCGAGCAGTGGCAGAATCAATACCGATAAGGAGCAGCCGTATTATTTAGCAACGGTTCCCCTTTTCTTCTTTTAAATGACCGATGCAGGACAATCAAATAAAGATCAACCTCTCAAACATGAGATCTCCCACTTTCTTCTAAAAATATCCCCTAACGCTGCATAACGTTCTCTCCATGAATCCGTCTCTCTCTCTCTCCTCAGAAGAAGTCGCTCCACCCCTCACCGGCGGCGGTGGAGCGCCCTGAGCGGAGGCGTCGCCGCGGGGTGCGGCCCGGCGCCCGTCTCCGACGGCCCGGCGTGTCTCCACGTGGGCATGCAGGTGCTGCTCACCAGCGCCAACGACATGGCTTTCATCCGCTACCTGGGCCCGGCCGACTTCTCCCCGGGCCTCTGGCTGGGCCTGGAGCTGCGGAGCGCCGCGGGCAAGAACGACGGCTCCGTGGGCGGCCGACGCTACTTCACCTGTCGGCCGGGCCGCGGCGTGCTGGTCCGGCCCAGCCGCGTCACGTACCGGGGCATCAACGGGTCCCGCCTGGTGAACGACGACGGCTAAGGACCCCGGGTGGGCGGGGCTAAGGACCCCGGGTGGGCGGGGCTAAGGAGGGAAATGTTTGCTTCGTTCAGTCTCAACTTCTCGTTCTTCTTTGCACTGCGTATTGTCTCTCTTTCATAAAACAAGTCCTCTAGAATATACCCATCTATTAATAGTTAAAATTTAAACTACTAGATTTATTTTTTGAAAAAAATGTCTGAGGCAAAAAAAGCACTTTAAATTCCTATAAAACGTGCTTGGCAGCGTATATATATATATATATATATATATATATATATATATATATATATATGTAGACATTTATTATAATAATAAGGCACTACTTTTAATCTGATTGCACTAACACTAGATCCATCCGTTTGATGGATCAGAATAAGATAACGTGGACGGTATGGAGGAGAAACTTTTCCTCAGACTCAAAGCTAATTTGCTCACATGCAGTCGAGATGCTTATCAGATCATTTAGGTGCTAATGTGGCTTCAATCCACCAAAAGAGTGCATGTGAGCGTGCACGCCCGCGTGTGCATGTGTATATTAATCAAGAGCACTTTGAAGGCAGAGGAATGGGTTCCTCCAGGGTCGCCGTGCGGCTCACGGATAATTAATGTGGAGTCGAAACTGTATTTTCACTTTATGAATCAGCGTGAATTAGGCGGGATTTAATTAAGCCGAGCACCCCGCCCACCTCCATCGCAACTAGTCGCCGCTCCGCTGCAGCGCTCTCCCCCACAGAGCTCGACTCGGCGCCGCCGCTCTCCTCCCGATCCGCTATCTGCTCGGCGAGCTGAGCCCAAAAGAACCTCCGTCAGCGCTGACCACGGGCTCCTGCTCCTCCTCTGGCCGGCCGCTGAGGGGTGACCTTCAGTGTCATGGACACATGGGGGAAATACGAGGACTCCGACGTCTCTGCTGATTTTGGAAAAATCCAAATGTGTGTGATACCAGCACCGAGCGTGTGCGCCTGTACCAGGCGGTATCGACGCCAGAGCGGGGCATTTGATGCTTAATTTGACACGCGTCTTCATTCCAGAGTTTCAAGGGTCTCGTTTGCCTCGTGACTCGGGGTCGTCTGGGCAGCTCGCCATCGATCCTGCAAGTGGGGGGGGACAGACCCAGTGTTCAGCAACACACTCGCGTACCATCCAATTAAGGCGCGTCGGCCACAAGCAGCCGTAGACTCTCCGACGGCCTCCTCATTGATCGGCGCGGCGTGATTGCAAAGCCGCGGCGGTCAGAGCCCGAGGCGGTCAGAGCCCACGGAGACTTTCCCAATCCACAACATTCCTGCTTTAGAGACCCACGCCTCTTCCCATTCACATTCAGTCCGTCTCCGTGGTCATTCCTGCGATATCTGTCGGCGCTTCACATTCCTACGCTTGTGCCGCGTGTCGGGGAGTCTGAGTTCTTCTGGGATATCGGTTTGGGTTTTTTTGTTTTTCATGAAATCCCTGAAATGTATATTTGAAGTGTGCGAAAAAGAGATTTAGTCTGATGCATTTATGTGTAGTGGAAAATAAATATTTGTTTAAAAAAAAAAGGCGAATAAAAGATTATATTCTAATTTGACCTCTTATCTCCTTGACCGAGTTCTCCGTGACTCCAGGGCGGCTTCATCATGAAAGAGGTTCTCCGACGTGGACGGCTCCTGAAGTGCAGAGGAGTGTTGCCTTCAGGGACCGGCAATGAAAGGGCTCAAGCACTTTGAAATGGTTACACGTCTGTTCACTTAGCATCTGATTCCACCTCGTCTCCTTTGTTTGTTTGTTTTACCGCCGGGCGCTGGTCGGGGTCGAGGGAGGGCGGCGTTCTCCATCACGCTGTGATTGTGGAACACATCGACGTTTGAGTGGCTGCTTTTTAAATTGTTTTCTATGCTCATTGTTCCTCGTGTCTGGAGGAGAAACCAAACCCAGGGAAAGTGTCCAGCGATTGAATTCAGAGGGACACTTGAGATCAGCTCGGTGACATCGGCGTAACGCAGGAGGAGCAGCAGCTTCCTCAGGAGACCTCCGAGTGACCGCCCACGATGACCAGCTACACCTAAACTCTTTATTCTAGCAGCACGCCTCTGTGTTCCTCCCCACTTTAATGTAACGGTGCTGCTGTCGGGGGTTTGAGGTGACGAGGTGTCACTTCAGTGACTTCACCGTCGCCTGAACCTCAGTTATTGTTATTGTGTTGTATCATCAACAGTCTGTCCATCTTCATCCGGGGGTGGGAGCTGAAGTCCTACCCCCCCGCCCGACTCCAGAAAAGGACAGGAGTCCAACGTTCTCCAGGAGCTCGTGTCCAACTAGATCCAGCTTGTACCGCTCCGCCTCCCGCTCCACCTCTGGCTCCTTCCCCGCTAGCGAGCTGTCCTTCCGTGTCCTTCCATGGCCCGTCGGCGAGGGCCGGCCGCCAGGCGAGCTCCACCCCTTGTCTGGCTCCGGAGTGCCCCGGCCTCCCCTGTCTGAGCGATGTAGCTACAGTAGCTCGTTGCTAACTGCCAGTAGCTTCTTTCTTCTCATGGGGGTCTTCTGAGCCGCTCTAGTCTGGACTCAGCGAGGCCTTGGGAGGCCCCCGGGGGTCCTGGGCAGCACGGCTCCCAGGACCACGAGCCTCTCAAACTCCTGCTCCATGTTAAGGTGGAGATTTATATATTTCTAAAAACTGTCATTCCTCCAGTGCTTCTATCAATATGTTAAACGGCTGCAGATGAAAAGAGGACGACACCGAGAGGGAAACAAACGAAGAGATTATATTTGTGCTTATTATCCTTTATTCCTTTATCTTACCAGCTGGGGCAACCGCTTTCCTCCTGTGTGTCTGTGTGGGTCTGTGTGGGTCTGTGTGAGCCGTTTTGGGTCTGTGTGGGTCTGTGTGGATCTGTGTGAGTCTGTTTCAGTCTGTGTGTCTGTGTGGGTCTGTGTGGGTCTGTGTGGGTCTGTGTGAGTCTGTGTGGGTCTGCGTGAGCCGTTTTGGGTCTGTGTGGGTCTGTGTGGGTCTGTGTGAGTCTGTGTGGGTCTGTGTGAGCCGTTTTGGGTCTGTGTGGGTCTGTGTGGATCTGTGTGAGTCTGTTTCAGTCTGTGGGTCTGTGTGAGTCTGTGTGAGTCTGTGTGAGTCTGTGTGGGTCTGTGTGGGTCTGTGTGGGTCTGTGTGAGTCTGTGTGAGTCTGTGTGGGTCTGTGTGGGTCTGTGTGTGTCTGTGTGAGTCGTCCCGTCGACCCCGAGAGTCCACGCCGGGTGCTCACGTGTCTCGTCTGTCCTCAGGTGTTGTCACGGAAACCTTCCAGATGTGTAGCTTGCTGATACATGTTGATACATGAAGGCAGCGGAGGAAGGTGATCGCCGGGCGGCGCTCGCCGCGCCCTCGACTCACTGCGCTGCGCGTGGCGTGGGCTGAGGAGGCGTCGTGACGGAAGGCCTCCGTTAACCTCCTGCTCGGCGCCGAGTCCGTCGTGGTCGCGGCCGGGAAGTGAGTTGTTGCCAGTTGTTGCCAACAGAGAGAAGAAGAAAAAAAGAATCTCTCGTAGCTTGAGCTTGTGTTCACGCGTCTATCGGAGAGATTAAGTGTGTAGCGTTGTGTAGCGTTGTGTAGCGTTGCATTATCGCTGCGCTGTGGAGTTATTGTTGCTAATAGTCTGAGTGCTTATCTAAATGACTTGTATGTGTTAATGGACACTGAAAGCAGCTTGCAGGGCGCTCCAGAGGATGACACACACACACACACACACACACACACACACACACACACACACACATACACACACACACACACTCTTCTCTGCATGCCGACGTCTTTGTTTTACTGAACATCCTTGCAGGACTAATGCCATGCTTCTGTAATAACGGATGTGGTTCCACACACACAACATATTGCTATCTTACACACACACACACACACACACACACACACACACACACACACACACACACACACACAGCCCCCTCCATAGTTTCATTAAATGGTTGGTTATCAGCGGCGTTCTGGACCATCAGCGCTTCCTGACCCCTGATGGGAGCCGGGCGACCTCAGTGAGGCGGTGCAGGAGGATGGGGAGCAGCGCTCGGGGGACACGCTTTGATATCGCCGTGCACATCCATACCGACGTGTGTAGACGTGTTTACAATACGGGGGTGAACCGGCTGGGGTCTCCAACGACCCGCTGACTGGACGAAGGCCTGCGTACTGAACCACTACTTACAACGGTCAGACATAGATATTGATTTATTGATCAAAAGTGATTTGTATTGCTAAAGCGCAGCGATCAGAGCCTTCCTCCTTACAGCAGGACCCCGAACACCACGGGATGCCTCATTGAACTCAGTTTATTTGTACAGCCCATTATGGACAGTCTTTACCCTTTAGAAAGACGCCTCTCGGTTGGAGAGGTCCAGGGTAACCGCGGCAACACCAAGAAGCTCCTCTCCTCAATGGATCCAGAGACTTGTCCCCCTTGATGGGACTCTTCCAGTTTTCCAGTCAACGTTTCTCAAGTCTCTAAAATAGTTTTCCAAGCTGAGGCAACTTGTTCAAACACCACGGCCATGACGGTTTAAAATGGAAACGAGTTTTAAGATTTTAGAAAGAGCGCAAAAAGCACAGGCAAGTGACACACAAGTTACAACGCGTACACTTACCCAGCGTAGTTTAGAAGCATCGATGACTCAGCATTTTCACTCCGCCACACAATTAAATGACGTGTGAGGATACCTTCTTATCCCTCCTGAGGAGGCGGGGTTACACATTAAAGTCGTCCGGGTGGAGCTGGTCTGGTGTCTTCTGGGAGGTCCTCAATGCTGCTTCATCCGGTTTTGTTCTAACTTCCTGGGAGAACCCAGACGCCCTCGGACAGCACGCCCTCATTTCTACACGGATTTCTCTGAGAGCAATCAGACGAGGTGAATTAATTTGATGTGACTTGAAGTTGAAATGCGAGTAACGCTGGACTCCTCGCCACAGAGACCGGGAGCGTCCTGAGCGTCCTGAGCGTCCTGAGCGTCCTGAGCGTCCTGAGCGTCCTGGAGGGATCCAATGGAAACTTTCTTGCCTGAAAATATGAATCTCTCCTTGATTTCACAACCGGTCTCGAGGCACCCAGGCGCAATTCAATTCAGTTTATTTGTATAGCCCAGTTTCATAAATTACAAATTTGTCTCAGAGTGCTTTACAATCTGTACACATAGACATCCCTGCCCCAAAACCTCACATCGGATCAGGAAAAACTCCCAAATAACCCTTCAGGGGGAAAAAAAAGGGAAGAAACCTTCAGGAGAGCAACAGAGGAGGATCCCTCTCCAGGATGGACAGATGCAATAGATGTCATGTGTACAGAAGGACATATTTAGAGTTAAAATACATTCAAGGAATCTGACAGAGTTTATCAATAGTTCATATTTAGGCATATTCCACGATGGAGAGTTTGGAGAACTCCCAAGTGGAGGAGTGGGCGGAGTCCCAGCAGGGCAGTGGCAAAGCTGGTGTCAGGAACTCACGATCCAACCATCGAAGGTCCATCAGCAGATGGGATCTATGCCGTCTCATAGGGTCCGACGACCCCATGAGACGTGAAGTCAGAAGGACTCCGGGGAGAAAGCAGAGTTAGTCATGTGTGATGGAGAGATGAAGATTCATCCATAGGAGAAAGAAAAGAGGAGAGAGGTGCTCAGTGCATCCTAAACATCCCCAGCAGCTATAAGCCTATACCAGCATATCCAGGGGCTGGACCAGGTGAACCTGACTCAGCAATGCATTGTGGGGCAGTGGAGTATGTGGAGTAAGTCTCATATTCAGGACTTCTAAAAACCATCATAAGCACCGCTTGATTTCCTCACGACTGTCTGGAGAGACCTCCTCCTCCTCCTCCTCCTCCTCCTCTCTGCGTTGTTATTCGTACAATTAATACATTTATAAAGTCGTTATATTATAGATCGTGTTTGTTCTCTTTTAGTTTCTTAGTCATCTCCGTGTCTATTCAGATAAAGATTGCTCGTTCTCACCTTGTTTCGATGAGGGATTAGAGTCAAATTAAAAAGGCGATGATGAATAAAATGTGCAGTGGCGCGCGGCGGGGCGTTTTACATCAGAGCTCAAAGAGCTTTTAATCTGCCACGAGTCACGCTGAGAATACGTTTAAAAACACCGCCGTCTCACCGGGGACCGCTGGCCCCTCATTATGGAGAGGAGCGACATAAAGAGGCTTCAGTGGAGGAACGCTGGTCACCTCTCCGTCAATAAGGGGGCATGCGACCATCATTTATAAGGGGCATTTGCATAAATAGATATTATTACATGTTTTCCATTGAATATGATATTTACACTGAACTATTCATCTTCATTTCATTGATAGAGCATAAAATATCACCATGATCCTGAAACTCTGTCTCTTGTGTTATCAGATGCAGCAAAACTACAGAGCAGCATCACTTTGTAATCACATCGATCTCGGAGCTGTCAAACATGGACATCCGGGGCCCCGCAAGAAAATGGCGACCTTCGGGCTTCACCCTGCCTTTCCTTGAGTCCTACATCACTCCAAAAAATGAGGAGACATTTAAATAAATCAATTGCAAAAATAGATATTTATATTTAATGGTGTAACACAGAATGTATGAATACTTTCATTTATTAGATTTATTTAGGTTAGATGGTGTGCATATCAACTCAAAATTAATGTGTTTGATTGGGGACGACCCTTTGCGCATGCAATTTATATTATGAATTGGACAAACACAAATTAATTTAATTTAATGAATATCGTTATTTTATTTGAGATGTATATGAAATGAGTTGGACTAACTTGATTACATTTTATTGCACTGATGTGCTAAATTTGAGTTGGAGTTACATATAATTGTTGGATGGAAAACCTGCCAACACTTTAATTGAGTTCATCCAATGAGTCGTTTCCTTGAGTCCTAAACGCCCCTCGCTTGCAACAATTGGCCAAACGGTATAATAATAATCCACATAATTTCTGTAGCACTTTTTTAAGACACTTTACACGTTACATTAATACACCGTGGACACAGCTACGGGGAGCACGCATCGACTAGGGTGGGAATTGAACCGCCAACCCCCTGATTGTAGGATGGCCCTGCTGACCCCTGACCCACAGTCGCCCTGTAGCTCATTCAGAGTGTAAATGAGGCGGTTTGAGGACGTCAGACAGAACCCGACTCCGGCTTCCTCTTGGTCCGCTGAGCGTAAACAGACGGATGGAGAGATGAAGTGAGACTCGAGCCCAAAATCCTCGTTGGGTTCACGTGACCCGGAGTTTAAACAGGTGCACAGAAGAAGCAGCGGGTCAATCGGGCCTGCTTCAGGAACACCTGGCGGCCTTCACCGCCTCAACACTGGTTTGTGCCGCCGGTAACTTCTCAAAGCCAGAGAGACTTGAACACCGATGATGTCACAGCCGCTCTGTCCCGGCGGGAAGAAGAACCGGACCAACGGGACGTTCACACGAGGCTCTCCACGTGCGTGTTTGACGAGCGCTAAAAAGGAAATGTAATCACTTTATTACGATGTCTTATTCCAATTCATCCAAGTAACTTGGCCCCGATCCCCAAAGAAGTGCAGCAGGCAGACAAATGCAAAGCGGTTATTATATAGTAATTTATTAATTTTGGCGAATGTCTTCTGAAGAGCAATTTACAGCTTTTGAACCAGAGCCATCGTACAATACTTTATAATTACAACATGTACAGGTGCACTTCAGGTGGTCTTTTTTTTTTGTTTTACGTCGAACAATGTTGGGGGGGTGGGGGGGGGACACAGGATGGATGAGTTTGACGAAGCAAAAACTTTTCATTTTGCCAGTGTTGAACTGGCTCGTTGATTTGGCCCACAGGAATGCAGTTGTCGTGGCAACTCGCCGTCAAACATCGCCGGGATGGCCGAGCACGGACACGCAGAAGGATTGAAAACAACACAACCCCCCCCCCCCCCACCATCAACCAACCTAAACATCAACACCGCCGACCTTTTGAAGGCGGGACACGGAGTCCACCGGGCCTTCGGCCCTCGGTCACACGTGGAGTAAGAAGCACTTGGCATTCAAACCCGGTCCACCCGGACTCATCGGCATTCCACGACATCCATCCCATAATAGAAAAAGATAAAATATGCAAATGTCGGAATGTAGAGTGCTTTGAGATGGCAATTCTGAAGGTTAAGATTGATTCAGCAATATGCAAAATGTGTTTCTCTATCCAGACAAAGAGAGGAAGGAAACTGAGTGTTTTTACCAAGAGATGAATTAATAAAAGGCGACAAAAGAAAAGAAACGTCCTCGTCCCCACGGAGCGGAGCGGCGATCTCATTGGAGCAGCAGCGTGTGACTCGTCTCCAGCAGCATCACATGTGGCGGGTGTTACGTCTGGTACGGTCCCCAACCGGACCCAACTAGGACACTCACGGGCGTTGTGGATGTTTTTTCGGGTTTGGACCATTTCAATGTCTCCCGTGTTTATTATGACCAAACGCAAAGAAGAAAAAGAAGGAAATAAAAATAGTGAAAACCAGTCGACCAATTAAGCTGTTTGAGTTTGAAATTAATTGTTCGTGAATAATTTAAAGAGCCACGTCCAAATAATAAATAAACAAATGAATAAATAAACAGGCAGGCAAGCAAACATCAACAAACACATTTCCCCCAGTATTTTGTTGTTGTTGTTGTTGTATAAATGTCTCGGGCATTCCCGTGTAAAATCCGTCTGGTACCGTCGTCCCCCAGAACCACATGGAGCAGGACCAGTGTGGGGCTCTGACCCGGGAGGCTGGTGCTGTACACGACTCTCCACCCAGGTCACCAGCGCATGTGACTCAAAGCCTCCTCGTGGTCCGG
>CM070093.1:14682907-14752907 GCA_036178185.1 Liparis tanakae
CTGTTCCAGGATCTCTGTGACGACCCCTCCCCACCACTAGGGGTGTGTTGGCTCGCTGGTCTCTTTTGTTTCTTGCATGCTCTGGTTGAGGCAGATGCATGAGGACATGATGGGTTGATGAGCTACATCTGGGCCCGGTGTAGTGCTGACTATAAAACCCTCTTCGCCATTCAGAATGCGCTCTACATGTTGGAAGAAATGGAGAGTCTAGGGATGAAGGGAAGAGAGCTAGGAATTATATTGGAGTGGGGGTCAAGTGGTCTGGGAAGAGGGTGCTTCATGCAATTTTTGCAAGCAACAGGACTGATGTGGAAAGTGAAGTAGCTGGGAACCGGAGGATGGCAGTAGTGCAACAAAAAGGATGCAAGCTGCCGTAAAACACCACAGAAGAAGAAGAAGAAGAAGAAGAAGAAGAAGAAGAAGAAGAAGAAGAAGAAGAAGAAGAAGAAGAAGAAGAAGAAGAAGAACGCGCTCTCTCCATGCACGCACATCACTTCATTCCTCTGGACATCACGGTGCGGCTATTCTTCCTCTTTTTCTATATGTTCTCACACACACGCATCCATGCACTCCTACACCACTGATTACTGATAATGGTCTTTACATTTAATCATGAATTTAGTGTTTTGTAGATAAACTTTGATAATTTTTGCATTTACCTTGTCTCCACTCCCAAAAAGGCAAGACACCACCAATATGGTGTCGATTGCAACACTTCATTCACAAAAACAAAAAAAACTTAGCAGATCGTGATCACTTTGTGTTCCGGTACTCACAGTGACGGGATCAATAGTTGGGTGGTGTTAGGTATCCGAACACATGGTGATTCAAGTCAGGAAGGTGGGGTCCCAATTGTACAACGCCTCTTCTCGATAGATGGTCACATTTGTCTCGACTGGATCTCTCAGGTCACCTGAAAGGAGGAGGATGCACACAATGGGACAGCTTAATGAAAGGAAGTGATGGCTGATGATATCATATTGACCAAAAGCAAACCATATTCATAAAGAAAGAAGCAGGACTATTTGTATGAATTCCCATGTGGACCTTCAAGTAGCATTTCTATGATGAATAATTTTGAATGTCGGCGATTTTTATGCAAAAACCAATGGTGGGTCTTTTGCACTTTTCAAAAGGCATTATTAAAATCGAGAAAAAAACATGACATTTTAAGTAAAAAGAAAAATGCCCTTCTTTATTTGGCCTTTTCATGCAACACGGAGATGGCCACGACCAAAGTGGAATTATAACATCAAACGTTCAAACTGCACTTTAAAGTGCAGGAGAGAGCACAAGAAAACAGTTTAGTAATTATACCCTTTCTGAGTCTTGGCTTTCAGTTTGTAGAATTAAAAAGAGATGGATGAATCAGTTTGGATTCAATTCAAAAGATAAGGACATCAGAGGTGGACAGACACCGACTCAATTCATGATGTTTATTTCAGTCAAAGATTTGTTAACTTGTAGTGGATTTTATACACACTCACTCAATGTTTATCATCATTAATGATGTTTATTTTGTACAGCCCATTATCACAAATTACAAATTGGCCTCAAAGGGCTTTACAATCTGAAATGAATGCACATAGAAAGATCATTTACATAGGGGCTATTATGAGGAATATTCTGAAGAATGTATTATAAAGCAAAGACAAATATGATCACTGTATTATATTAGTAACTGTAATGTTGATTGTATGAATGAGCTGTTGTGATTATGGGAGAAAGGCGTTTCTCATTGAGATCGTGGTTGTTTCTAGGAAGAGGCTCTTATTTTGAAGCCCTTATCCTGAAGCTCTTATTTTGAGTGTTTTGGAACCTGAAGTAAAACCGTAAATGGGGAACCTCTGATCTCTCGGGGGTAGCGCTGCGTAGATCAATTTATTTTGAATGCTAGGAGTATGAGGACCCACGGTTACCAAGGGAGCTGGTAAGATCAACGAAGGATGAATGCAAGTATTTGTAAGACGTTAGACAACCCGGGTCCTCTGCGGATCTGCGACCGACAGAATCTTTCTCGATAGAGATGGGCTGTGCGTTCCAAGATCCAAGGATCCAGGGAAGCGTCCGGTTTGACTGTATCCTGGGCCCTGAAGGCAACCAGGAACCGTATGTTTGTTAATGCTAAAATAAGTAGTGTTTGAGATGCACCCCTGGCTTCCAGATCTCTCCCTCAAACGGGCTCCTCTGGACTCTTCCTGGACTCTTTCAAAGTCTCAACTGTTTGAATGTTAGTTATATTTTTAAGGACATAGCCGGATGTCTAATACATAATACATATACTACAGCATTGACACATCTGCCCATGTCCAATCGCTCTCAACACCCACTGCTGCTTCTCACCCCAATGGCTGAAGATGAAAATAAATAAAATCAAAACTCTGCCCGGAGAGAGAGAGAAAGATAAACAAGGCACCAGCCTCGGTGGATCAACAAATGACATTTTGAAGTCTCGATGCATATTACGGCCGTCTTTTCAGACGAATTCATCTCCTTTTTAAAAGGTCTGCATCTACCAGCCATCTGTCTCCGCCACATCAGACGGTCGGTGGGAGAGCACTAAATGACACGAAACCCAACCGGCGGACGGAGAAGACACAAAGAGGAATCCGGGGACGTAAGTTAACTAGTGTCAGTGTGGAACTGGATAATAAGCGCCGCGTCGCAGCGGTCCAGCACAACGGAAACATCGGATTGCTTGATCCCTGATAATGACCGGCGTTTGGGCTTTCTCGTAACCGCAGAGACGAACAGCTCGTTATGTTCGCCGACATTAATCACACGAAGAAGCAGACCCCGTCTCTCGGACTCGTCCACAGGACGCACCGTTTTCATTGGGACTGTTTTTTTCGGTCGTTCCAATGAAAGTGTTTTTCCAGCTCATTCAAGTGGCCGGGGCCTCGTTTCTGGAAAGACGATAATATGTTTCCCGACAACGCAGTATGCAAGTAAGTAATTTCTAATTTTAAAACATTTTGCAAAAGCTCTAAGAAAATGAACGCCGGTGACAGGTCACATGGTCTCAACCCCTCAAATGTTGTTCTTCATACACTTTATTAGAGATGCTCCGATCATCATTTTTGGGGCAGATCAACGATAACAGATCACCAAAATCATGATCGGCCGATTACCGATCACTGCCGATCCCACAATGGCAGGGGAATGGTCTTGTATCTTTTATCCGATATCGCCGCAGACCCCTGGCGTCTTTTACGAGAGCCGGTCGCCGCCCTGGTGACACGATGCAGTTGGACTGAGGACAGTCCGCCCTGGTCGACAGTCACGCCGGGAGAAGGGGGCTCAGCAAGTACTATGTCCACGCCCCGGGAAGCAGCGAGGTCTGGGCATTGGGCGATGTAAAGTACGTGACCGAAGCCCACCCTGATCTCCCCGATAACCAACCTAGGGCCCCCACTGATAATAACCATAACCACTCGGACACTTGAGCACAGGAGACGGTCGAGTTCCCGCCTGCCCCCGCGAAGTGACGAGCAGGGGGGCGAGAGGAGGTTTACGACCAGAAGGGCGAGACCGACGAGGGCCTACGCACCGCACCGGGCATCCCAACGGTCTGCATTTAGGGGCACGAAGGCAGCGAGTGCCCACGAAGCCCCAGCCGCGGAAGAAGCAAGCTTCTCCGATTGATTGCAAAACGACCCTCAAACAGGCGGGAGGAACCCGGGGCCGCAAGGCGCGTTTGAAATGTCAATGATTAATGTAATTTTGCTTGCCACTGCCAAGCTCCGCTCTGCTGTTGAGTGTCTGTTTGCCGCGCATGCAGGTGGAAAAAGTTGCGCAATTCATTTAAGTCACGCTTTTTTGATCGGCGCTTTTGGCCGATCGCCGATCAAGACATTTTTGGCTGATCATGATTGGCGGCCGATCAATCGGAGCATCACTACTTTTTATACACACTCAACCGGCACTAGCAGCTTCTCGGGCCACTTGAATTGAACGTTTGCGATTGTTGATGACAAAGAATATAGTGATTGTTTTGTTCTTCCTCAAGCCTTCATGTCTGGAGAGGATTCTCACTCTGGAATCAAATTGAACTATCGATGTATCAAATTGAAATAACAATAGGCACAAAACCAGATATTTCAAATCACTTCTCAGAATGCAGAACAATATCAGAATCAGAATCAGCTTTAATGGCCATGAAAGTTTTCACATACATGGAATTTGTCTCCGGTTCCACTTTGCTCTCTGATACATACACAATATACATTAAACTAGATAAATATAAAAAGATTCAAAAAGACATTAAAGGCAGTAGTTAAAAAAGTGCAGATATTGCAGATGGAGAGTCTAATCAACTGTTCATCAGGGTGACAGCCAGAGGGAAGAAGCTGTTTCTGTGTCTGGTGGTTTTGGCGTACAGAGCTCTGTAGCGTAGAAGGTAGAGAGACAATACATGTGTTAAAAGAGACGGCAACAAGATTAGAGACTAATGATGTGATTGTTTTGCTGTTGGATAGAAGAGACCATCCAATCAGATCAGTTGGTATCATGATCGACAACCCGGAACAATGACAGCAAGGAAGATATGAGCGAACACGTGTCGCTCACGCATGTCCGCTCATATATTGGTGACTATCATTGTGTATGAGGATGTTTGAGAAGTAAACTACGGGCCTACGTGTAAACGTTCAGTCTTTCCGGACTGAAAATGTGTATTTCAAACAAAACCCGGACCATCATCCTCAGTCTACCCGAGTAGTAATGTTGCCCGAGTAAAACCGAAACACTAAGTCAATCTACGTTAAGCATGTGACGAGTGGAAATCACCCCGACTGTCGTCAGCTTTTTGCCGGGATTGTGTTCTTTGTTTTTAAACTGAACACAACGATTTTTTCCTCTCTGCCAGAGCCACTGCAGTTGTTACGTCATGTGACTTCTGCCTCTGCGTTTGACAAGCTGCAGAATATCCTCCCAAAATCCTATCGACAAGCTCTCTCTCTGCAACGCTCGCATTTCTCTGCAATGTAACCCCCCCCCCCCCTCCCCCCGCTTCCTGTGTCGGGTTTCCTTTGCCAAGGAACACCTCTGCTTTCGATTCCCCCCATAACACGAGGTGCTTAGCGAGATTCCGGAGGCCTACGGCAGCCGGGAGCACCCACGCTGCCTCGCGGTGGTCTTCGAAAAAAAAATTGGTTGAGTGCAAACGGGTTACGAAGCTTCAAGCACGACGGCTACAATTTCACGCCCCCTTGCCTACTTGAGACGCCGCCGTTGTCGCGCGCCGCGTAGGTTATCGAGCGGCTGCCACTCCTCATTACCGTTGACGTAACAACGGGGGAAAGGGTTCGACTAACCACGCGAAGGATAGTCGACCTTGGTGACGGCGATACAAGATTTTATTTACCACTCAAAATGCAGATGGCCGTGGCTCTCAGTCTCTCCATACACACGCTCATGAATGAAAAATGCCTCAAAATAAGACTAATTAATGAATGAAGCCGCGTGGTCGCCGAACACTTCGTTCGAAAAGGAAGCTGCGTAGGAGAAATCAATCAAGAACGGTTCATCTATGTACTCCTAAGAGGAGTCAATCGAGACGGAGGGAGGACGCCAATAAATCATTTAAGTGTGTTCACAGCGGGTTAATTGTATGAGCGGTCCAGTGAATTGTAAGAAGGATTTTGTTCACAAGGAAATGGAATCGGTGTGAGAACATCAGGAGACGCTCACAGGCTGCGAGGAACACTTCCGCGTGCCAGTAAAATGCATATTGTAAGTCAAACACAGATGTGTGCGCACACACACGACCACAGAGCAGTCAATATGATAATAACACACACACACGCGGACACGCGCTGATGCTTCAGATGATGAATTGAAGTCTGGTTCGTCATCTGATCCTGAACCAAAGCCATAACTCTAAAATAAGCGGGTACCGGGGGAACGGCGGTAGATTAGTGCAACCCCGATCGAGCTTGTATTCTTTTTCCAGGGAGATTAAGTCTTAAAAAAGCACTCTTTGCATCTCGCAAACGCGTCTTAGTTCTGGGAGTGTCTCCGGCTAGATACTGTGTGTGTGTGTGTGTGTGTGTAAGTGTGCGTCATCGATGTACTTGCCAATACATTCTTGTTCCACAATGGGATAGTTTCAAACTAAATATCCTTCTAGTCTCCTTATTACATGCAGTGTTTCCCCTAGGTTTACAGCTTCAGGGTGGCGGGACTAGTGCCGGCGAGCGTTGT
Organism: Liparis tanakae; assembly: GCA_036178185.1. Taxonomy (NCBI): domain Eukaryota; kingdom Metazoa; phylum Chordata; class Actinopteri; order Perciformes; family Liparidae; genus Liparis; species Liparis tanakae. The sequence continues at coordinate 14,689,112 of CM070093.1, forward strand.
CGACGGGGGGTGCTAGCGAGCGAGCGAACCTGCGCGCATAACAGCTGAGAGGCGCGCGCCTGCATCGGACCGTAGTTGTTGACGGGGGGGAGCAAAGCTCTGATGCACCGGCGCGCGCAGTGATATGCCGGCGCGCGCTGAGGTGCTAGCCGATATGTGTTGAAGGGGGGGGGGGTTTCAGGGTGGCGGATTTCAGGGTGGCGGGCCACCACCCTGTTCTAATGGTAGGGGAAACACTGACATGTATCCTTTTTACAAAATAAAATTCCTCTTTTCACAGGAAGTTTGTAAGGTTGAGGAAAAGGAAACATTTATGGAAACGTGGTTTATGTCGCCTCAACCAGCGACTCATGTGGCAACATGTCAACATTTGCCATACTAGACTTTATTTAATAAATATACCTTTGCAGTAAAATGTTAAAATAAAAATCGGTATTTTTATGTTTGATAATTGCTTTATTCATTTTTTGCTGAGTAGTAACCTGTCAATGACTTTGTAGCCCCGCCCTAAAGCCCTCTGACTCTAACTGGACCATAATCTACTAAATAAACATCACGCTGTATTAAAGACGACTGGAAGCTAGAGATTAAGACATAAAGTCATGTTTTCTGAGGGAAGTAGAGGCATGGTCTCATATACCTCTATACAACCAGAGGAGTCGCCCCCTGGTGGACATTAAGAGAGGATTCAGGTCAACTCTCCTGGAGCCTGGATGAAACTTCTCCGAGGCTGAGAAGCGTTCAGTACATTCAGTACCGCTTTTTAAGAAATGTAACTCAACGGAGAGAAAGTTGACAGAATGAATAAGGCCCCTTATTAGTCAGCGGAAGCATTAAGGGAGGAATCTGTGAGTCCGAACAGTTTCCCTTGACTTTAGCTTGTTTTTCACAAATCTCTACGCAGCCTGCCTACACACACTCTCTCTCTCACACACACACACACACACACACACACACACACACACACACACACACACACACACAGTCCTACCATCATTACCACCAGGATCATCAAAGAGCTGCTGTGCTATCCTTCCGAATCAGATCCAATCTCTCTCTGCAAACACACCTGTCATAGTAACATGACAGGTTGTTGAGGGTGCCCGTGACGTTATCTATCTGGGGGGATTGGCACATGACACCTGTGCTGCCAATGAGGCGCCTGGGAAACTCAAGGTCCCGCGGTCGCCAACGTTTTGATCCCCGCACTGGGCGTTCGGACCGGGCCGTCCCTTTGGAATGTTGATGGTGGGCGGGGCGGGGGGGGGGGACGCCTTCAAAGAAGCAGCGCTCCCTAAAGTCACTCATTACACTATTGCGCCCCGATGTAAATCGCACTCAAATGGCACGCTGTGTGTGCAGACATCAAAGAACTGGCTTTCCTTTGGGGGGGGAGGACCCCATGCTGGTCCGAACACGAGAGGAGAGGGAAAGTAAATATGCATTTTTTTTAACCTACTCTGTTGAAGTTAACTTAACAATATAATATCGTAGGATAAGTAAAAGCAGATTCAGTCATATTGTTTACTAACTAGATGTCTATAGGCTTTGCTCACTGTATTGTGTGTGTGTGTGTGATGTCTGAATAAAATGCTTCCACTGCTCTGTTGGTTTCAAAGTGCCGCATCTAAAGATAACTGTTTCTAATGGCTCTCAACATGGCGGCGGTTGAGCCCGAGGCTCGCAGCTAACGGCGCTAACGCCGGCCACACCGTCTCTCTTCCCATCCCTCTTGTCCAAGGTGCTAAAGGGATGTCCCACCCTGTTACCAGGCAACCTGCGTGCACAACGATGATAGAGCTGCGGCGGCTATTTTTCAGTAAGCCTCGCCGACTCCAAACTACACAAAGTCTAAACAAAACAAATTGTCTGACCTTTCAACCGGTTGTTATGGCGTCCGTGGATGGAAAGGGTGAAGCGCGTATAATAGCCCCTCCGCTCCATCAGCTCACCCACTTACACTGAGCCTGAGGTCCAACATCGTGGTACTTTCACTTCTACTTGATGCAGTGTTACAATGCATCATACATGCTGCGCATGATAATACACTGTGTGTGTATGTATATATATATATATATATATATATATATATATATATACATATATATACATATATGTGTGTATATATATACACACACATAAATATGTGTGTATATATACACACATATATGTGTATATATATACATATATGTGTATATACACACATAAGTGTGTATAAACACATATATATGTTTGTGTATATATACACACATTTATATATAAATATATACACACATATATATGTATGTATATATGTATATATATATATATATATATATATATATACACATATATGTGTATATATATATATAAATATATGTGTGTGTACACACATAAATGTGTGTATATACACACACATATACATGTGTGTGTATATATACACACATTTATATATCAATATATACACACATATATGTATGTATATATATGTATGTATATATATATATATACACACACATATACACACACACACACATGTCCTCTGGCCTTCTCTGTGTTGAACCTGTGTTCCTCCACCACCTGAGGCTGCGTGCAGGGGAGGCGGAGCCTGACCTGTTGCTGGCTCTATCTTTAGCTCCGCGGCGCCGTTGACACAGCTGGCCGAACCGACGCTCCGGTGGGCCGCCGCTCTATAATTCATCCGCTTGAGCACAATCTGCCGTGAGAGGAATCGGCGCCCCGGCTCAAAGCACCAGCCGCGTACTCGTTACCGCGGTGCTCGCCGGTCTCACCGCGAGGCCTCGTGTGCGCAGCGTCGAGATGCCACATGATGCACGGACGGTCAGATACTTGATGTCTGAGAATATTTTATAATTATACAACAATAAAATAGGTGATGAATGTCATGAATTGAATGTGACCCACACGTGTGTATGTCTATCCATCCATATATTTAGTTTTGCATCACATCGTCTCCGTTGCGGTGCGTGGCGATTGAAACGTCTCTGATAGTTTTGCTTGCAGATGTGACGTCATCTGATCGGCCGTTATGATCGGCCGTTTTGAGAACGCCGATCAAAACCGATAATGGGAATATCGGCCGATATGGATCGGCGCCGATCACCTCGGTGCATCTCTAGTAATACACTATGGTCTTCTTTCAGACGATCAAAACAAATGACACATTGAAGAGTTTATTCGACGACATTCAGTCCAAATGTCTTCCTCATTTGGATGAAATCAGAGTAAAGAGAACCAGAATGTGCTGCTTACTGCCCACTAAATCCACAAAGAATACCTCTTACACTTAATTTAATACGTTTCCAGTAATGGTGTAAGCCAAATTAATGTCCTTGAATACTTATTTAGATAATATAACACTTTGAACTGTACCGCGGCGCCACTCGGCATCATTCCTAATTATTTGATTTATTCAAACGGTGAATTAGTTGAGCCTTCGGACGTGTCTGAGGAGCTGCAATGCATTTGGGGACAGATTGAGTATGTTCTGAGTCTCATGCTTGCAGTAAACATCCAGGTGTTTCTCCACAGACTATGAAGTTGGAACCGCATTACAAACTCAGTTTTATGCCACTGGGTTCGGTAAGTTTGTCAGCACACGACGTGGATGAGAACCGGTGTCACTAGTTATGCAATACATAGTACATTTGTTGTTTATTATAGTTTATTCATTTACATAGTCCTCAATATTTTTTTTTTTAAAAGGACAACCCCCCCCCGTTTTGTTATAACATGTCCTGTAGGTTTTGAGGTCGGTGCTCATGAATCACTCCGGGAGACAAACACCTGCCGTTAAAACACCTTCTGTTTGCCAGAAGTCTTGACAAGGCATGAAAGGAAAATACGTTTTCACTTGTGACGCTGGTGAAGAGCTCTCTGTTTAACAGCCATGACAGGGTGATGCATCTGTGAGGGGGGGTGGATTTATGGTCTCATTTGCATACAAGATATATGATGAAGCCGCGTACGCTAATTGATTGTAAGTCGAGCCCTACGGTGCTGAACACCAGATGGAATATTTTATCTCATGACAAATAAACAAGTGGAGGGGGGGGGGTTGCATTGTGTACGCAGAGGTAATAATGCATTTGAAATTCATGGGGGACAAAAAATATATGTTCTTTGTTGCTGTAGAATCTGTTTTGGGAATGAGGGCTCACACAAAAGACGAGCCGGGCCCTGGAGCTCCGTGTTCATCTGTTTTGTGATATACTCTCTTCTTCCGCATGCAGGATGTACACGGTACCGTCCGCTCGCTGGATTATACCCAAAAATAGACTTTGCAAAACAAGCTTATTAATGCCACGTCAGTTCATCAAATCCCGATATGCCTTATAACCCCCAACCCCTATTTCCAAGCAACATTCTCTCACTTAAAACGGCGGATTACTTTTCTCGCTATTCCTCCTTTCTTCTTCTTCTTCTTCTTTTTTTGGGGGGTTAAACGTGGGCAACGTTTATATTCTTTTTCGTGGAACCAGAAACCTTCAAGCACATTCATCTCAGGCTAAAAGGACATCTCCTGGTTCCTCGGGAGAGGTTCCGGTTCGTGGGGGACAAAAGGATGGCATTTTAAAAAGCTTAGCCCCACGCATTATTCGAACATGGGAACCCCTCTTACTTATCAGCTGCACTCATCGCCGCCTTCTCACTTTAGTTTCCTTCACAGATGAAAGATAACACTGGGTGGAAACTGCACGAGCTGGTATGTAGAACGCAAATGTCAACCACAATATTTGCTGAATGTCTGATGCTTGACATTTGGGTAGGTTTTGAACAGCCTTCACACAGAAAACCCGATGCATTCGTCATCAAGACAGATTATAATTAAAGTCAAGGCATTAAAACAAGAACAAGTGTTTAAGCTTAGGAACTTAAAATTACGTTCCTCCTCCATTAATTCAGGTTATGTCCCATTTATGTCACATTCGTGGATCGAGTGTATGTTCCACTTAGCACATACAACTTGTAAGGGAAGCCGCCGACGCCCGTGGCCTGATCTCTGTTGCTAGAAGAGCTTCAGTGTGACAGCCACCAGACTTCCTGTCAGGGTTAATCACAAATGATTGGGGAAGTTGTCACATTTATGATGCCGACGTCTGAAAACATAGAAAATGTCTCATTCAACAAAATGCTAAAGAGGTGCCATGTACTCCCCCATTCTCAACTACTTCATCTTCTTCTTGTATTGTAATACTGGAAATGTTTAAAGAGTTAACATCAATTGGGAAATCTTTTTCTTTTTTAAGATTTTCAGTGTTAAAAAGGTGCTATACGCGACATTAATACAGCAACAACCTACATTGATATGTAAAGATACAGTTGGATGTCTACGTGAGCTCAGAGCAATTAAGAGGCAACCGAAATGCTCCTGATCTCGTATTTAGCTCATTTAAGTATTTTTTTCTGTGTTGTGTTCAGGTTCATATTGTATGGAAGCAAGAAAAAAGAAGAGGTTGCAATACGATGTACAGTATTTGATAAATACGATTATTTGCATTCAAGCCCGGTTGAATACTTTGAAGAGGATTTGTCTAAATTCATGTGTCCCTTAGCAGATTTAAAGTTGTGCAATTTAAAATAACTTGTCATTCCGGTTTACAACCTCGGATAGAAGTTCAGGTACGTGAATATATATTTTTGGGAAATAATGGACAGCATAATCTTTTACCTGAACACAGATTTCAAAGAAAACACACCACGGTGTCGAGTAAAACATTACGCTACGATGACTATGATGTCTTGACTGCTATTCAATTCCACAGTCACATATCCAAATGCAAATCATTTTGCCCTTTTCTTTGCTTCCATAATTTCCCGAGGAACCCACAGGTCGGCCGGCCCTTTGTAGTCGAGTGATTTGTAACCACTCACGAGGAGAATGGAGCTCATCAACGTGCCAGATTCATAGAAATGAACCTTTACATGCCACAACCTTGCATTAGGGTATCAGTTTTATATATATAGATATAGAGAGAGGGAGAGAGAGAGAGAGAGAGAGAGAGTATAAAGCCCTCCAGCTGTGCTCTCTCTCCCGACACTCGGCACTGAAACACATTCAGAGGTTTCCTGCCGTTAGTCACAATGACTCTCTGATTGTACGACCCGGTAATTGTGTTATCATTACTGAGCTCCGAGTAAGACAAGTGAACTATGGCTGCAACTAACGGTTATTCTAAAAATGTATTAATCTGTCGATTATTAAAATCCAAATTAAACATAAATTTCCAACCCCTTATTAAAAACAGAACTGACAACGCTTTCCCGACTATTTGGGGTTCATTTGCGCCTGAGAGGGGCGTGGCTTATCTCGGTTGCTTCGTCAAAGTCGACTCTGTGACAAACTCATCAGCCCCGTCTCACAACGCGTGCGACTCGAGACCAGAACGGCGACTAAGTCCAGTGGTTCGTGCGACCAACCGGTTACCTCCGCCGCTACCACCAGAAAAACAACAGAACACGCAGCCGCCAGTGGAGAAAACGTGTTTGCGGCCTCGTGGCAGATGGAATACTGTTTCATCCAGATGGTCAGAGGGGTCTTTGGGGATTCTGAAGAAAACTTCCGAACAGGCAGTAAATGTTGTTAAATGTCCCCAAACATTTAGAAAACCGGACGCTCAGCACTGTGGCTGTCTAGCACAACCTGGTACCACTCACACACTCTTGTTTATGTATTTGTTCACTATTGAATACGTTTATTTCCTACTCCGATTATCATCTCATGAGACCTGCGTTGTATAACGCAGGGGTCATGGAAACAGTTGAAGAAGATGAAGTCAGAGATTTATCAATGTTTTATAACTAACAAATCCAGAATGGATGAATGCGTTACACGCTGATGAACAACTGAAACACGAGTACGTTGATAGTTTGACAAACGTTTAAAAAGTCTGAAATGCAGATCGACTGTCCCAAAACAAACTGGCCAGCCAACGAGTCGCTACACGAGGCGCTTCTGCTCCCTCACAGAAAAGAACCCGCATAAAATATTCAATGAAATATTCACAAGCTGTCAGTCAGTGAAGGATGACTGAATGTCTCTCGCTTCCCTTTTGATGAAACGCTGATTTGTTTGCTGATAACATTCAGGGCTGTAGGACCGCTGCAAATCAGCCGCTGACGGGAAACAACAAGAGGCATCCTGGGTAGAGACGTGAAGGCTCTGCACGGCGCTCTGATGCGGCCCAATGAAAAGGTTGCCCCGCGTTGGCGTGACGCGGGACTGCTGATGTCCGACAGTACAACGCGTGTCATCGCTTAATTAGATGCAAGGAAGCACGTTTGTCTATCGTTGACTCCTTTTGATCAATATAACATAAAAGAAGCTTTGTCAGCAGTTCTTCAGTCACATTCCACAAAAAAAAAGACCACTGTGCTTAAGATAATTAATTGGTAATTGATTTTTCTCTCACAGTCGTGAGTCATTTGTTGCAGATCACCGTTATCCTCAATTAACTTTTGAACTATGGCTAAATGCCTTGTTTCTACGTCATTAAATGGTACTAGAACTCTAATGTAGTTATTTATTTCTCTAGTGCTCCATTTTCACCACAGCTTGATCGACACGGGACGACAAAGGCATCCATGACACACCCAACCTTTCCATGGACATCAGTAGTGTTTCCTACCAGGATTGCGGCCCATTTTCTCTATAGCGCCAGATTGCAGCAGAAGTAATTTAAGATCCCTTTTCTTAAAGACTTCTTTGTTCTTTTATTAAACAAACTAAACAGCCGTCTGTTATTGATCGTCTCTACATAGCAGCATGTCATTTCTGTCTCTACGTGTCACGGTAACACTTCTAGGCTCTCCGTCTCGCTCGCCGCAGAGCTCCGATGCCGGTGTGTCTCGCTGCTCCTAACCCAACAATGAGCTGCTGGCTGCCTTTGCCCTCACAGTTCCAGTCAGCAGTGTACACTGTGAGAGGGACTTCTCCACCATGGACAGAGTAATATATACTTTTCACAATGGGATTTGCTGTGTAAGCTATCACTATTTTAAGATATCAGCTTTCACTTTTAAAGCCTAACAATTTATGTATTTGCAGGTCAAGACAAACATCCGCAACAGGCTGCAAGGAGACCATCTTGTTGCCTGCCTGCGGATTTCAATTAATGTGCCAGATGTTTCTGACTTTCCTTATCAAGAGGCCCTGGAACTCTTCTTTGAAAAGCCCCGAAAAATCTACTGCAGTGACAAAACGTGCCCCCTTTGTGGTGGTCTTGAAAAGAAATGAACACCAACATGTTTCAAGTGTTTGTGTCAGTCGGTCAGTCGGGTCACCCCCCCTGATGCTGTAAACCTAGGGGAAACACTGGACATTATTACACAATTTAGTCATTTGACATCATTAGTCGCCATTCAACGTCAGTCGTTAGGTTCGGTCTCCAAAACCATGTTGTCGGCCGCCATTCGGTTAGGGAAGAAAACTCCTGTGATGGACTCCTTTCTTGTTTTATACTCCGAGTGCCGTTCACTTTGCAATCAGTGCCAGACTTCACGGCGTTCTGATGACACGTAACAAGCAAGACGGGTGTGTCTTATTGCAATTCAGACGCCGATTGGTGATCATACCTGCAAACTCATGAGGGGTGAAAAAGGTGACAAAGTGGGGGGGAGGGCCGGTGCAGGTGACTTTTTTTTGTCTCCACACCACATCCACATTGTTTGATGACACCTCAAAGCTTTTATAACTACGGTCTTTTGATTGTTCTGACCGCAAATCTAAATAATAATAACAAACATTTTAAGAAAAAAAGGTCCTCTGAATAATTCAGTGATCGGGCCCTAATAAATAAAAACAAATTTACATTATCATTATATATAATATGGTTAAAGTAATTCTTGAACCAACTTCCTTTTTTTAACTTGTGTGCTCTGCTGAGCTTTGACTCTGTTCCATGATTCTGTTCCATGATTCTGTTCCATGATTCTGTTCTATAATTCTGTTCCATGATTCTGTTCCATGATTCTGTTCCAGGAGCCTGTTCCTTCGACGTGTCCCATCAAAGATGTTTTATTGCGAAGATCACCACATCGCATGTTCTCCTTGTCTCACTCCAATCTCATAAACGCCGGCCATCTAATGTACCCCCCCCCCCCCCCTACCCCAAAACAAAAACTCTTCGGATCTACAGTATTCACGTGGATGACCTATTTTGACTTCAAAACGGCGAATTCCCCCGAAAGATGACAAGTTTGCAGGTATGGGTGATGCCAACAGCCGTTTGAGTGGAATAATGCCGAAACTCCATCGCGATCATCTACTCCGAAGTAATGCTTATGTCAGTATTTCAGTCGCTAACCCCAAAACAAGTTAATCGTGGTATCAAACGCGTCACAGCGCTTCACTCCACCGGAGATCTCCGCCGGTGCTTGAGATGTAATTAAGAGTCGTTTTTTCTTAAACGGTCACCTGTTGTGTCCTGATCTTTAGCTGTTGATTATTATTGTGCGTCATTAAACCCGTGGCAGGGAGTTCTGATCACGCCATATCGGTCTGTATCTCATTTGCTGATAGGACAATTTTACATACGGCGCGATTAAATCAAATAAGTGTTATGTTCATTACAGTAGTTAGCACAAAACCCCCGTGAAGCTATTTTGGTAGAAAATGTTCCCGAGGCGGTGGGAAACGTCAGCGCACGGCCACGCTTCAGATTGATTGAGCTTCTCCCCACTGCATCCATAAAGAGCTTAATGTAAGGTACAGATGACTTTCAGCATTTCAGATGCTGCATTCGAGATCCATTATGGAGAATCAGAGTTGGATATGAAAAGGCGGATTACTACCTCGGTCTGTCATCTCCCAACGAGTTTGGCTAATATGGGATTTTTGCGTGCCAACAGTATGGTTTTAATGAAGCACGGAATCTAAAAAGCAGTTGTTTTTTTATCCACGCGGATTAGGTTGCATCGAGTTAATCAAAAATACATTTTTGAAATATATTTTGCTATCAACAAAAGTTGAGAATGCATGACGTGTTTATCAGCCGTGTATCGGGAAAGCATAATCACAGCCGGAACGACTGCAGTTAATAAACGATAAATTTTTAAGTTTTTGCAACCTAAACTATGCACATTATTTTGGACCATTTCTATTACTATATATAGATAATCATATGCTTGAGTGCCAACATCAACTATGAATGTATTTATTTAAATATTATATACTTTTGTAATTCCCTTATTTCTCTACTTTTCTATTTATTTATTTATTATATTCCCTTTGCAGTTTCTCCTCCATTATATTTAATTATGCATTTTCTCTTTACTATGCAAATGTTGTCATATAAAGTGTGTCACGGGGTCAACTCTTATTCTGTTGGCTGATCATCAGAGTGCATAGAAGAAACACGTTCCCCCGGAACACCAGCCTCGCAACAGAAAAAGGTAGAATAATGGATATGGAAATGGAGTTTGAGCAAATTCTTTGTGCACCTGCATGTCCAACATTCAAGTCTGTTATTTAAAACATGCAGACTTTGCATCTTAATTTAACTTCGTAAAAATAACTTCCTGGGGAGAAAAAAATTAAATAAAACATTGCTACATTCCTTCCACAAAATACATTTGCCTAGCTAACGAAACTCTAACCCGAGCGCCTCCACTGTGAACGTCATAGACGGCTCGATTTAAAAAGCTGTTAGCCGAGTGCAGCACACGGGGCCCGTCTGGCCTTTCAACCGGCTGAATGAAGGACGAAACCACAGGTCACAGAACCAGAGAAAGACGAGAGTTTGTGGAGCACGGCTGGGTTGTTTTTCCTCCGTGACTTACAGGAAGTAGCCCGGCTCGTTCTCAATCAATACCTTTTTTTTTTATCAAGGCCGGCGTCCAGGCTGCTGCTGTTTTTTTCATGACGACTGTATGCCGTGAAAAGTTTGGCCTCCAAATGTCTGACTTCTTTTTAAAGACCTAATTTCACATTCTGTTGGAGTCTTTGATTGGAAGACGGCTCGAGTGAACGTGAGCTGAAATGCATTTATGAATCGTGTGTTTGTGTGTGTGATATATTCATCTTCACAATAACTAATAACACAAACTGGTTTTGTTTCGTACCGCGTCGCCCGTCTTGCTCTGTGGCCGCGAGTGTTTCTTAAGGTCGAGACATTCTAACGAAACTGCCGAAAACATCAAATAAAATCCCGATTGAAATGAGTGCAAAAGGGTGTTTGTGAATGGAAATTGAATTCTAGAGCACGTCTCCATGACAACCCAAAACTTTTACAGGAAGGCGTTGAGCGCAACGGCGAATCACGGAGCCGCCAGGACTCGTCTGTCAAATGACTTTATTGCTCTCTAAAAAATGTAAAAATCAGTTGGCGCAAAACATTTTTAGCAGTGGGACGGAAATGAGTTTGATAATGATAATTGCTCGTAAAGTTTCATCCAATCAGTTTGTTTTTCGGGAAGAGGCTGTTGGATATCTTGCTTATTAGCACAGAGGGAATATTAAGCAGGGTTTAATGGGAGTTCTAACTGGTAAACCTGGCCTATTATACGACACATATTAACTGTTTCCACGGCACAATGACTTTCCAATGTGATGATGTGAGCGATTTTCACATCAGTTGCCTCTCCTACCTGAAGGTTTCAAACATTCAGAACCCAAAGTGTCCTAATTGACCTCGTTTGCAGTTTGAGTTCTCCTGTCAACCGGTTTCCAGACCTCCTCTTTCACAGAATACATATTATATTATTTGTCTTTTGGTATAATGTTGACTGCTGTCATCACTGTTTGACATGGGAATGTGTGTATTTGGTGCATTCTTTGTGGGTTGCCTGTTCAGCCTATTCATCTCACAGATGCAGGGTGCTCATATGCTTATGATGCATTTTACCGTTGTGAATGAAATAGTTGTCTATTAGGTTAAAGAGGTTTCTGGGCAAAGTTATAATTTGGGCTGTTTATTAAAATGTGCTGGTTTTCAATTATGAGACTAGCCCCAAATTATCCATTTGGAAATTACAGATTTACTCTCCTGTGCCACTTTGCTGTACAGGAAAGTGGCACAGAAAAAAATATATAGATATAATCTGGTATATCATGAAGAGGATATATGCCATGATTGGATGATTTGACACTTTGAACCATGTGTGTGTGATTCCAGTCTACGGTCTTTTTAAGTGTATGACTGGGAATCTCAGAAGCATGCCAAACACCGTAGTAGAATATCACAAGCCATCAAGAAGCCTTTAAAGCCGCTGGTTTATTCATGACACCTTCCTGCTCCCGGCTATCGGATTAGTTAGCGAACTCACGCGCACAACGCCAGTAACGCCACTGGTCTACAGTTCACCTGCAATGGCTGCAGACGGAAAGAAATGTACTTTTATTGATCCCCTTGGGGAAATTCTTCTCTGCATTGACCCATCAAGCGAGGGCCGAATCGGCTACCTGATGGTTACGGGACGACCGATCATCCCCATGAGCTACAGCCGACCCCAAAGTAGATGTGTCTTTGAAAAGACAATTAGAAAACCCACTTGTAATGACTCAGCGCAGCATATTGGACGTATGCATTGGCGTGTGCGCTTGTTTGTGCAGTTGCCAACTTACTCTCCCTATTTCCTCCTCCTCAGGGTGTTCAGGCAAAAGACTTCTCCTGTGAGGGACCAACTGGAAGAAGCGGATAGGGGGAAGTGAGGATGTGGCTTGCTGCTTTTGGGTTAGATATAACTTATATCTAATCATTTACTTTATTGGTGGGATGGATATGTGTGACGGTAGATTGGTGTGAATAGTTTGGACTCACCTCGGGATGGTTGGTCTGGGTTAATTGGCAACACATAGTGTATACATAAGAGATCCTTTCTTGTTTGGAAAGGAAAGAGAATGGGATGGAAGAAAGTTTCTTCCTAAATGCTGACGCTGTATCACTTCATTTGCCTCCATGGCCGCTCGGGCACCCTGACACCACTGTAGCCCTTCATTAAATCGCAGGCAACCGCAACACTAATAAAAGTATGTCTGGGCGGCAGCAGGTGGAGGCGCCATTAAAACCACCTTTGATGTCTCAACCACAATGATGAGAGCGCGAGAAACAACACGGCAGGATCACGGCCCAGACTTCATCCACACCGGTGAACGTGACTCACAAACAGGGCCATCGAAGGGTTGTCGAGGGTCTGACACGATCCCACTCATTATCAGAGGTTCAGCGAATCGGGGTATCACGCCATTCAGACATTTTTCTGATCAAAGCTCAGTCAGAAGACGCCAAAAGAACACATTTTCTTCAGCACAGAAGCTTTGCTGCTACGGTTTCATCAGCCAGCTGCTTTTTCTTATTCTTTAAATAATCAAAATAGAAGATTTTGTCTGAATGTCAAGTTTTCTTTAGTTCTTTGGAATCAATTTGTTTTGGGTAATGTTTAAAGCATATCACATATTTCCCCACTTTTCTCACAGATGTTAGGAAAACGGCTTTCCGAGCACGCCCACGCTTTAAAGATATCTGCAGAGGAAACGCTGCAATTCTGCGTCGTTCCAAAAGAAAAAGTTTATAAAGAAACGATGGCACATCACTTCCATTGCGGTGGGTCATGAGCCCAGCAGTTTTATTCTTGTCTTTCAGCAGTGCATCTGAGGTGCATTCCACTCTGCATGTGTCCAACCAGCTGGTCCATGTTCCAGGTCCAGAGCTATTCAGGTGATGCAGGAGTAACGTTGACCAACACCGGCCCAGTGTCCCTTGTAGTCACGTTCATATTATCCATGTCCAGTACATTGTCAGACATGAGCGGAGTGTGTCGGATATATACGTTGCACTAAGAGTGGCTGGAGTAGCAGCTGAACCCTGTAGACTTTGCTTGACACTTCCCTGATCTTGACTTTACCGTATTTGCCATGCACCACAACCATTGAAAGATATATAGTTAAATAAATGAAAAAAACAATTTCAATGTCAACATGTCAAATGTAATGTCAACACGCCTCTGTCGAGCATTATGATCCCGGGCGGAGCCTTCTTGAGCAAAATCACAAATGAATGAATAGAGTGATTACAATTATTATAATTATTTTAATCAAACAGCGTAAATGAACATATGAATATAACACATTTCCATGGCATTTCCAAAACCTTTGGAAATGCAATTTTTGTCAAGGTTTTTTCCAGGCCTGGAAATAAGCATTTATAAATTCCATGACTTTTCCAGGTTTTTCATGACCGTACGAACCCTGGTTATTGGCGATGCGTTTCTCTTGGTGGTGACCGGGCTACCCAAGGAGCGCTTGTACTGCACACAGGCCCATTAAAAAACAATGCTCGCCCTTAAACGAACCAGAAGAAACGTCAAATGTAAAAGCAACAGACCAAAAGGCCTTAATTGGCAATCTGTGTGTTCACTAATGCGGGAAGTTGAAGTGAGAAGTATGAACATGAACAAGTCCAAACAAGCCTCTGATTAAATAGGCCCAGCTCAGTACAATGTAAAACAATCCGTCCACAGAGAGCCAGACTTCACCCACTCCATCCGCTGAGGAGCGACATATTGAGATCACATCATTACTCCATTGCCTATTATTAAAATTCACGTTACGGAGGATGGAGAGTGTGTGGCGGCGCACTGAAGGAGCATCTCTTGTTTGTCAAGTCAATGAGTCCGTGTTTAATGGGATGGACTGAATATCGTCCTCTCGTGGGCCATGAGCCTGTTTCTGGATGCAGCAACATTATTAATGTGTTAATAATATAGACATTCATTATTTACAAATGAGATACTACAGGTTAAAAACTTTTCTTTTTGGGGGGGATTGCAGTTAAGGTAGGAATCAAATTAATAATAAAATGAAGAATTTTATAAGTTTTAGAACCTATTTAAATAAGGTTTAGGTACTCATTCATCTTGGGAAGTTGATGTGAAGTGGCTCTTAGAACTCACTACAATAATACAAAGGAGCAAGTTTAACTATTAGAGATCCTGATCATGTTTTTTGCTCCTGAGCATAATTGATGATAATTGATGATCCATACTGGCAGACAAGATCCATTTGTTGTTTGATTACAGCAGCTGCTCAACAAGGCGCAAGACTATTTAGTTTCCTTCATAAAAACCACAAAATTCAAATGATGCGGAAATCCAGGCTTGTGTTTTTATAGATTAAAACAAATCCTGTCATTTGTAGTTTTAATGTTGTATTATAAGCCAGTGGTACCAAGTTAAATAGGTCAGAAACCTTCTCTCATATCTGTTTTATATAAACATGAAAACATCTTTAAACAACTGGAATTATTCTAGTTTCTCAACAACACAACATTTTACAGGATTACAGGTGAAATCATATTATGATAACATGACAATTTAACTTTGCCCAACACTCAGGAGCCTGAACACATCATAATGGAACTGAACATGAGGAGTCATTTTGTTTGAAAGGATATACCACGCACAGATGTACGAGGACTATTGCACAAACACAGATAGGGCAATTTGAGTTGTGTAGATGCTCCATTATTTAAAATCCCCTTCTATGAGCCCAGGAGAAGCGTTAGCAGGTTCACAGGGTTTGTGGCCGGTCAACGTCAATGGCAAACGGAACTCTACCGAGTTGAAACCTGGCTTATACACAAGGTTTATACACCTTTTATCCAGATTAGCTCACAATCTGACAGACTTCAGCTCCGTTAGCAAGAATCCGAACCTGAAAAAAACCCCAAAGAGATTTGAAAACTATTTACACCTTTCTAGGGAAATCAAATGTTGAAACCAAATCAAATCCACTGCGTGTCCAAGATTGTTTCTCCTACGTTTTGAACGAATGCCACGACTTCTCGGCCTGTGTTTTCCCCTGACCCTGACTTGTCCTTCCACAGTGCCCTGGGATTCTCAAAACAGGTATTATTATCCTCCGCCAAATTGCGTTACTAGCTGAGTATTCCGCGAGGACTCCGTGCTCAACGCCGAGGCCCTGACCTCATCTCCGGCTATCATTGGCTCGACGAGAGCGGCTCCACGTTAGCCGGGAAGCAGAAATGAGGGGAAACCATTAGTCAGAAGGAGAGATGAGGGGAGAGGATGGGACTCAGGCCAGACGAGGTTGTTGGGATGGGACTTGATGAGATTTGAATGGAGATGATGCCATTATCGATTCCTCATTCATTATTTGGTAAAGCAAAAGAGAGTTTTTAAGACTTTCCTGGAACCGTACCAAAATGTGTTTTTAACAAACTTAAAAATCCAAATAGTTTCCCTTTCATTTATTCATTATCTCGTGTTGTGGTTCAAGCGCATAAAAATACCGTTTAAATAATTGCATTTAGATTTAAAGATTTTCTTTGATAAAAAAAAAAAAAAACTCTTAGCATTAGCAGTTTTGTCATAATCTGCTCACAGTTAAACTGTTCATAATTCTCCCCGCTGTGAAAAGAAATACTATATTCATTATAAGTTTTTTCACCAAATGTGTCTTATTTTTACCGGATAGAACTCAAACACATCTTAATGTAGTCACACGGTGCAACCATATTTAGCCATACAGGACCTCCAACCGACAGCTCACGTTAACTTGCTCCTCCGGACCATTTCAACACCGACTTCTCATTTCAAATGTAGCATCATCGAGGGAAAAGATCGCTCACGCAGGACGTTAGGCCTTTATTCCTTTATTCAGTATCGACCTTAAAGAAAGAAACGTATACTTTTATTTATCCCCGTGGGGAATGTAATTCCTCCCTGCATTTGACCCCTCCTTAGTAATAAAGCAGCAGCGGGCTGCAGTGAAACACTGAACTGACTGACATTTTGAGCTAACTTTCCACATTCGCTCTTCAGCCTTAAAGCAGCTTTGATAAATGAAATCAATGCAGTGTGATCGCGGCATCAAGCGGCGCTGTACACTCCCGACACTACGCAGAAGAATCACGCCGGAAACGCCATCCTGTCAGGGAGACTTCACAGGACTGACAGTTTAAAAGCTTTTTTAAAAACCGATGTCAATATTTCTATGAAACCGGCACACATCCAGAATATCACCTTTTTTACTTTCTTTCTCTCTCTTTCTTCTCATAATCTGTGGCTAAATAACCTGTGAATGCGACACTGCGGGTAGGCGCTCTGCAGTAAACCGTAGTTGGCGGCGTTCAGTGAAGGTCGCGACTCGCGAGTGCCTCTCTTCTTATGCAATTAACCCAGTTTCGCAGCGAGGCAGCAATCTGTGGGGAAGCAATTAAAATCCATATTCTACCCAGTGTGTGGACTTCAGAGGAAGAAAAAGATGTATCTTCTTCTTTTTTTTTACCTTGGACAGTGGAACATTTGTTTAGAGACGTATCTCGTGATTTGCTTTTATGCATCGGATACAAAAGAAAAAAGGCAGCGAGGACATGATGAAGGAAACGAGGAAAGGAATGGCAGAAACAGCAAAAAGACATATGCCTTTTCTCGACTCTTTGCAACTGAAACAATGATTTTCCGTCAATACAAATTCTATTATATATTCATCGGATTCTTTCGCCAATTGTTTGTTCTTGAACGCAAAGCAGCTCATGCATGAAATGTTATCAACTCACTTGACTCCTGAATACAAACACAGCCCATCGGAAATAAAAGGCTCCTTCCTATTTATTTGTTCGCAAATCGGATTGTGTGTGTGTGTGTGTGTGTGTGTGGTGTGTGTGTGTACGCACTGTGTTCTGACCTTGAATTCCTCCTGCGGGCAACAAACAATCCCAAGTCTTTGCCCTCCTCCCACGGACAAACAGTGCAAGGTGACGTCTGTGTGTGTGTGTGTGTGTGTGTGTGTGTGTTGTCCACCTCATCTGTTCACTCTTATCACCTGCGGGGGAAAACAACGAGGAAATGAGGGGCAGGGAGATGAGAAATGGTGCAGATCTTGTGTAGCATCCAATCCTTTTCTATTTCAGAGGGAGAGACAGAAGACTGACCGCTCTCCGTCCTCTCTGGGGCAGCGTTGTGTTCAGGGAACCATTTTCCATCGCGTGAGAAAGGAAAAAAGTCGACAAAGTGCTTCTTACACAGGTTTTTTTGTGTGTGTTTTTTTTTGTGACTACACGTGTCTGCACGTGCTGCCTGAGGCTTTTATTGAGAACATTTGACAAAATAAATCCTGAAGCAATAATGACATGCAGGAGGGATTTTAATTCAGCTGCAGGGCTGGGTAGAGCTTTTAGAAAATGGGGTTACTGAATAAGGCTCTTGCATATTGTTGCCTAAGTTGGTTGAACACCCACACAGAAATGTATAACAGTGTTTTTATAATGGACGTTAAATTGTACAAATTAAACAAGTTCATTCATGAGCTGGTCAGTGAAAAACAGATAGTTTATTTCCTAAAAGGTTGAACAATTCATTTTCGTTTGTTTGTTTTAGGTTTTTGGATGGCGTGACAACAGCAGCCCATCGGTACCTCGTATTGCATGTCAGACTGGTCTCATCCAGCTTTTGTAGTGCAATATTTCTTTATGTTATCCAGATCATCATGAAAAGAGGAAGTAGACCGAAGAAAAGCCCAACGAAGTAGTTCTTGCCTAAACCCAAACGAGGTATTTTACAATCAATATTCTTTTTTTTTGCCTAAACAAGTTGTTTCCTGTGAAGACGTAAGTTTATTTTGAAAAGACTAAACGAAACAAGCGGGAATTGTCACGTATTGCTGGCGTATAACACAAACCATAATGTGAGGAGACGTTAAATATGTCCAAGAAGGCAACAGGCTTAAACCGGATCTAAGACTAGGACAACTAAGACACTGAGAGTCGTTTGGATTATTTTTCTATCCGACTGTATAAAGTGTATTTTGATAATACATTATGAAAGCAGAATAATCAGAAAAACTGAACAACATTGCCGTTTGTCCCTTTCCTGTCCAGACGGTACATTTCTGATCGTACCAGAAATGTACCGTAGCCCTCGATGCCGCCACATTACTCAAGCCTGAATTTGTTCTCCTTGGCCGGCATTTTCTTTTCTCATTTAAGCGTGCCTATCGGGATGAGCCCGTCTCTATCTCTGTACCAGCAGCTTGTCGATGGAGAGAACGGGTGTCTTTTGGCATTACAATATTTCTAAGGGCCCCTTCAATCATTTCAGGAGGCTTCCTCTCACCTCGGACCCACCAGGCCCGCCTTGGAGGTTGTGAAATGAGGTCACCGCATCGCATATCTTCGTGTCGATAATGATAATTGGGGGCGCCTCTTTGTGTCACGCTTACTTTGCAAATCATTTCGTCGGGGGTTTTCTTCAGGGTGTGGGCGCCCGCTGGCGTGTGCATCGCCCGACCGCCGGTCGGCTTCACTCGGCGCTAAGTGCCGTGGCAATTATTGCGCGATAACGCCATTCCATATCTGTTCTCATGGAAATTCATAATTTATGACACATCCTCATTCCCTGCCCCCCGGGGACCTGAATGCTATTATCCCGCTAAAGTGAGATCTGATTGGGCAGCTGCTATCTCAGTTGCTTCTTTTGAAGTCATTCATTCAAGTGGCCCTCTGAAGTCTATTGTCGTTCAGCAGAACAGACGTGAGCCGGATCAACAGCAGCCATCCTGCCTCTCGAAGACGGAGACCGGGGCTGAAAGCAACTCTGTCTAATGGCCGAGATGTTTGAAACCGTAGATCTTTTTTTGTTTCAGGGTCTCCATCATCCTCCGTATTGGCTGCCAGAAATATATATATACTGTATATATAAAAATATATATATATATATATTGTAGTCAACTTTTTCAGTCAGTAATCATAGACTTTAACTTTTGAACCTGAATTGTTGTTTAACTTTACTTAAACCTGAATGTATATTGCAAGTTTTACTTTATAAGGCAATAACTAACTCTAATGTAATCCTAAACAATTTAATAATTTTTTTTTAAGCTCAGACATATCCATGACTTAATATGTATTCCTAAAACATGCCTTTAGCTTTATTGTTCCACTTAAAACATATTAGTAGGTTGACTTTATTAGGAGGAATAACCTTGATATTGTTATAGCTTTTTTCTTCTTTAAACCGTGGCTCGATTTACATAAAACTAGTAACTTAGCATTAATATTATTATTTTAGCTTGGCTTTTGGATCTACAACTCAGTATTAGCCTAATTTGTTATCCTAACATATTTCATATTAGCTTGACATTTTGACTCTTTTAAATCCCATAAAATAATTAAAAGTTCTGCTTAATTGAGTTTAGGCATGCAACTAAAGATTATTTTGATAATCGAATAATCCGTTGATTATTTTTTCAACTAATCTGATTTTTTTTTAAACTGTAATTTTCAACCCTTTATTCAAAACAGGGTTCTTACGGTCAAGCAAAACCTGGAAAAGTCATGGAATTTTAAAAGGGTTATTTCCAGGCCTGGAAAAGTCATTGAAAAAAAAAACCGCACACAGCTCCGTGAATGTCACTCAGACTACGTGAATGATTTACGCATCCAGCGCCACGAGCGCAGAAGCAGCCAATTAGATTCATCAACGAAGGGGGCGCTACAGGGGAAAAGATACATAGTGTCGCTTTAAAACAATGGATGCGGATTGCAACCTTGGTATAAGGACAATTCACCATAAAACATGCACTTATCTGTGTATGCGTCATCATTCTTCTCTTTATCAGCTTGCACAGTCTGAAAGCTTAACAAGGAATGTTTGATGTCTCAATTCATCATTGATTATCATGCGTAAGCAATTAGTTGTAATGCAATGAATCATCTTTGGCAAGCTGTCAAATACATTACTGAATCTCCGTCTTGTGGCTTTTATGGAGCTCAGCTTGTAGCTTTATTGTTGAAAAGTGTCTTTCTCTGTTCTTTGAAACGAAAGATTATTATGATGTGTTGTGCAATACCGGATAACCTTGAGTCATTGTTTTACTGCTTAGTGAAGACTGGGAAGTTGAGTCTTCATAAACGGACAGAGGCTAGAGAAACAAGAGATTTGGTTGGTTGAAAAGGTACAAAAGATTTTGAAGACGCAATCGGATACCACTCTCATGAGACTGGAGAAGACCTCAACCACAAGTCTTCCTCTGAAACGATGCATAAAACAAAAGTCACAACATCTGTGGGTGGGTTATCTTTCTTTCCTTTTTGTGTGTGGTAGGACACAGGCTACATCTACTTTTTTATGCATTGGAGATTTAAAAAGGCATTTGCCCACAAAGATGTCTGCTGGGAACCTGCAGCGCCATATAAACACATCAGCTTGAGTCCATCCCACTCTCCCAGTCTCATATTTTCCAGGTTATTGCTCGACATTCCACTGCCTCATTTGAGCCTCTCTCCCTTCTTTGCAGGACATGCTTCAACTCCATTAGCAAAAGAAAAAAGAAAGGCTGTCAGAGAAATCTGCCGTATTGCGCCAACTCTCGGGGACTTGACGGTTACCAGTCACTCTCAAGGTGATGACATAATCTCTTCGTCGCCAACCCGTTAAGGAACTATTTTTAGGAGAAAAAATGTGCTTGTCAAATACAATTATTTTCACTTCAGAAAAACTTTGGAGGTTAGTCTGTCTGGAAGACTTGTCTCCCGGAGAACACAAACAAATAAAGTCTGCATTCAATTATTCATATAAAGCTCAGAGTTTATTAGAAGGCCCGGTCGAAATGAGGTATCACACTCAATGTGTTTTAAATATTGCAGTGATGGTGCATATGCTCAGATGGACAGTCTCTCCTGGAAGACATTCAAAGACCGTTAGTCTTGCAGCGATTACTCCATTATTTGGGGCTGGGCACGAAGAATGAACCAACCATTTAGAGGCAGCGCAGTTTTGTAAGCCAATCACAGCGTTGTTTACAAAACTTTAAAATGTGTTTTCCTCTGCTGCTGTTGTTTCAGCTCAAGTCGTTACAACCCTCCTCCACCCCAGACTCCTCCTCCCTCCTTCACCCCAGGCTCCCCCAATCGGCATTACGGCAACGCTTCTTCTACACCACCACCAGTGTCTGGATTCCATGGGGGGATTCTGCCTGTGCAGATATCAGCATCTCTACCCCTGGCTTATCCAAATTCAGGATGGAGTCCAATCGCCAAAAAGACTTTGCACTATTTAAATTTGTTATTGTAATAAATTATTGTTAAACTCTAAATACCCATCTCTCCTACTTGAAATGTGGGGATTGCACATTGTTAGCTGTTGCAAAACATAGGGTAAACATTTCCATATGGGCTAATGGGGCCGGAGCAGCTATCCACCAAATTATACATTACACGCACGGTAATATAGAAACACATCATGCGGTGAAATAAACTGGTTTTCCTGGCAACAGTGGGGTCTTTAGAAGCCATTTAAAAAAACGCTATATTGTCACAGAGATGTAAACAAACTATCTAAATCTTATCTCAGCCCCACTCATTGCATCCCCCCCAATATCTACTCTGTGACTGAACGGAAGCAAACAAGCAATTATCTCAGACATGCCAACCCGATGACTGGATGCACTATTTAGTGAACTGGTCCCTCTGATGAAACTTGATGGAAACACTTTCAAGATTATATTTTTGTATTTCTTTGCCAACAACTGCTGCTCCATATGGCGATTAAGAACTAAAATTTGAAAGAGACATGCGTAGGCACCGTAGGTCCACCGGCCTTTCAGATTATCCAACACGAATCCCACTTGTCTTCCCCCTGACAGCGTTATATCCGAGTCCACGGCTATATAAGCATTCCGGCCTCAATCTGTGTTTTTTTGGCTTCACCTGCTTATCGGTTTACTGTGGACATTTCTTGATCAAAGGCATGCGTTTGCCCATGACTGGAGGCTTCAGCGCTTGTCTACACACAGTCCTGCACATTGTTAATGACGCACGGCAGGTTTAATGTGATTTCCATGTTCTGCTTGTCAGCGTTACCCAAGGAAAGAAGCGCACGGACTCATGCACAGCGCAGATCTGCGGAGTGTGTGTGAGTGTGTGAGAGCGAACAGATCACAGGCCGGCACAAGCATGTGCCAATGTTGTTAATGGAGACATATTACACAAGTCTAAACTGAGATATTTTTGGCACATCGTGCCACAAAGTGCAAGACTCCATTTGCAACTTTTAATTTGGGAGGCAACAGCCACGTCTTAGCTAGAGGTGGTGTTCCACGACAGAACATCTACTTCAATCAATTATTTTCCTTCATATTGCACCTGACAAACATGTAGTAAGTTAAGAAAAATGGATTATTTACTATAATTTAAGGAAATTATAAATTACAACTCTAAAAATCATGTTCAAATAATAATAAAAATGTGCTGGATCACAATTAAAAAAATAATATATTGTGGAAGGAAACTCCTTCTCTTTCTCGAATGAAAGGTCTGTTGAGAGGACAACATAGCAATGTCCCGTTAGCTAACGTCAAGAAACACCTTGTGATCCAGTTTAGAATGTTTT
Organism: Liparis tanakae; assembly: GCA_036178185.1. NCBI lineage: Eukaryota > Metazoa > Chordata > Actinopteri > Perciformes > Liparidae > Liparis > Liparis tanakae. The sequence continues at coordinate 14,712,458 of CM070093.1, forward strand.
TCTTCCCTTGCAATGCCACACACACAAACAAATACAATAGATAAAAAATGGTGTGTTGTGTGCTCTGGTAGTTACTCACAGACCCGCAATGAAGCATCGAGCCACAGGAGACTCTAACCTCTTTGTCCCTGTGTCCCGGTGCACAGCCGGCCGACACACAGGAGGAAGCAGCAGGAGAATAATGAGGAGTCGAAAACTGAATATTTGTGTTTTTCTCTGTTTGATCAAAAGCCGAGGTCAAAGAATTCATTTAAATTGTCCTGAAGATGCGCGCACACAAACACAAACAAACATAAACAAACATGCCTCACTGCTCCCGACTGGTAATGAGCAGCCTGAGGGCTATTGTCTCTGATTGACGGGGCAACGTATCCCTTCTGCCCGTCCAACCAACAAACACATCGTACGCGACACACGGCAAAAACATGGAAATAAACTCACGATTTTTCTTTCTCGATAATGTGCAGAAAGAACAGCGATAATTCATCCCAATAGAGGGAAACGTCTCCCGGAGTCGGTGCGAATCAAAGCTTGACAACACGTTGACGCCTGTTCCTCTATGATAGCGGAACACAGGTGTGGTGTTGTCGAGATTGCACAAAATGTTTAATCAGGAAACATCAGGGCTCTCAAGTGTCACACATTGAGCGTGAGACTCAGACATTTCGGTCTTAACTCACGCACTCCCGCCACACATCGTATTTCTCACGCTGAAAAAAACTCTCGGATATTTAATGGTTTAACCTTTTGCGCAGCACACAAACATGAGCTGGCCGCGCTCCCTCACCGTGGAGGAATCAAGCGCTCCCCTGAGTTCTGCTCTGAGGTGCCGCTTATCAGCCAATCAAAAAATAAGAAATGGGCTCCACAATAACACATCAGAAAACAAACATATCTGTTGTACCTGGGTAAGATTTAATCCAGCAACCAATAAATAAAGCATGCTGGAATTGTGCGCGACTGATATCCTAAAGTTTTGTTTTCTGGGGGGGGGGGGGGGGGGGGGGGGGGGCTTTCTTCAAAACGTACTTTATCTTTTGGGTGGGAGACACGTCAATTATTGCATACTGTATTTTATCAATTTCACCTGTAAAGCTATAGTTTTATCATAACTTGGATATCATTCCTGATATATTTTTGTTGTACGGTATTGAAAGAAAAGGGAACATTTTTGGAACATAATTTAATCGTGTGGTAATTACCAATATTGATGTCCCATAATTATTTAAATAGCGCTTTTCTAGTTTTACGACCACTTTACATTGCATATCAACATTAAAAATTCCGCTGCCATGCAAGGCATTTTTATTAAAATAGTATTCTCTATCAGTCATCAACTAATTAATGATTAATTTAACTTTGATGGCCTCCACGTGTCCTTTCAGAAATGTTCGTGGGTCCGTTCTTTTGAGAAGTCTCCCGTGTGCCCTGAACATCTCCGTCTCACGCCCACTGGATCCGAGTAAAGCCAACAATGTGCAATAGAGACGTACATTTCCACGGTTGCGTGCCTCTCTGCCCTCTCTCTGACCTCATTACAGAGACACGGCAACAAATCCATATGCCTGAGTTCCAATTATACTTCCATTAGCACACAAATGTACATCTAGCAGAAATAGACGCATCTCCTGAGAGCGCCCGCAAGCCACGCCTACGCAGCAGATCGGCTGCAATAATCACTTTGGCTCAGGGTGCCGGCCCCTGACTTTCTCTCCATGTGAGGTTTAAACTCATGTCCCCGGCTCCTCTCATTAAGCTAATTCAAGGCTTTACTCAGTGGCCAGCTTCAAATCCCAAGCTTTAAAACACTGTGAATCTCCTTTGCAATGCCACAAAGATGGCTCCCGGAGCCCCCAGCCAACATCTTAAGGCGCCTAACGTTAGCCAGTAAAAATGTGTCAATACCGAGCAGCCACCTGTTTGTGCTCATAGGTGTCTGCCGATAACACGGAAGTCCTGCAGATGCTTCTCATGAATCCACTGGGGGGGGGGGTTAAAGATTATAGGAGACAGACTCATTTTCTATATTTCAATTGTTTTCTCTCCTCTGGAACCATTACATTCAACCTCTAAATGCTGCAGGTAGAAAACTCTGTCTTTCCCATCTCTTGCTTTCACTCGGCTCTTCCTTCAGGCAACCCAAATTGAGCCAAGCTTAGCAGTCAGGAAAGCAATTTGTTTTAAGCACTGTGGGGTGCTCTCCTCTAATGTTTCATTAAATTATCCCTATTCACCCACCTCTAGTCTGTGGTAAAGCCTCTTACGGCCGGCACTGGGATGTTTCGAGCGGCGGGTGGGGGTCCCGAGGTCGGTTTGCAATCTAATATTTCTTGTCCGGGGATTGAGAAAGCGAATTCCGGCACATCTCCATTGCGGAGTCGGGAGGGTCGAGGCTTTTGTTTTGGCTATCATATGTGACACCGCGGCCCCTCCAGCTGCCTAGTTGCAGCTAACGCGGTTAATTAAGGGCAGACGATGGCAATACAAACTACATGGCGTGCTGGCCTTTGTTATTTCCACACATCTATGTAATGTAATCATTAATGTAATTATTTTCACGGTCTTTGTTAGACTCCATGTATGAAGAAGCTCATTCATTTTCACGTGCTTGCACCTACACACACACACGCAGGAGCTCAAACTATTGAAGATGTAATTTAAATCACATCTTGTTCAAATCAAAGTCGCACCCTAGCTAACGTAGTTAACGTAAACCACCAACAGCACTCTTTAAAATGCAAAGTAAGAAATGCTTTTTTTAATGTGCACCCGAGGCTTTTAGAGTTTTCGGTAACCGCCTTGCCCTCTTCATTTGCCCTCTTCATTTGCACAGTCGTCAACTGCTTCAGGCAGAGCCGTTAGCATCTGTATAGGCTGTGAAGCTGCTTTTGCTAATGTAGCTGTGTCGTGTCCTCGGGCAGTAGCGGTGTTTACTACGGTTCGCTTACCAAAAAGAAAAGAAAAAACAACAACTATAAAAGGCCCGAGGCAAACTGGTATCTCGGAGGGCAAAAAGCAAATAAAACAGTTTCATGTCACGTCAAAACCATGTAACTCAAATGTGTCGTTGGGGGTCAATTTGTCGCATAATATATATATTTTTGGCTGATTTAGCAACATTTTTTTTCACATATACGTCCCTTAGTATCAGCCTAACGTCTCGATTTACAGTACGCATGCAATGCTGTCAACCTCATTCATTGCATTAGAAATGACGAACGCAGCCATAATGGGTTCACTCATTTAGAACTAATGAACTTCTCTTGGATGATAATGCATTCCATGTATGATCCTACAATGTTATAATAAAAAAAGGCATCATACAGGGTCCTCAGACTTGTTCCCTTATGACTCGGTCACACCGGCGCAACGAACGGCCGGCGCATAATTTTTTTTGAAGAAATATGGATAAAAAGATCTGTGCGTCGCTGTTCGTCCAAGTAAATTGGGAAAAGCTAACAATAACCCATTGAGTTGACAGAGAATGCGCAGCGTATTGGACGCATACAGAACGTATACAGGGCGCATGCAGAACGCATATGTTCAAATAAACCAACGAATGCACAGTGTGTTGCTAGCGCGTGGAACGCATGCAGCACGCATATAATATTTCAGAACGCATATTGCTGGGGTGACCTGACTAACAATCTATCATTTGCTGAAAACCCTGTAAATTTGCAGCATTCAGCATGTTGACATAGTGATAGTATTGGAGCTGCACATACTATGGCCCTTTAATATAATATGAACTATTGCATGCGCTATAAGTAGAGGGGGGGGGGGGGGGGGGGGTTAGCTGAGGCACGCGCTGGCGCAGACCCCCATTTGAGAACCACTGCCCTAGAAGATGAATGCTAATGACTTTAAGGATATCAGAAACTGTCTTGTACCACTACCAGGAGGTCCACCTTTGGTACTGAGTCAAATAGATTGCCATTAAATTGGGGACATGCATTCATATTCTCCACAGGATGAACTGCATTCACCTTTGGTTATTCCCTGACTTGAATTTAGCCCCATCATCATCACGCCTGCCTTCATTATTATTAGCTCAATATGTGGTACGGACGTTTTTTAATTTAGATAAAAGGGGATGAGCGACTCACAATCTGTGACACTGAGTCTCTCAATGAAACAAAGAAAAGGAAAACTCTTTTTTTGGACACTGGCTGGCTGAACAAATGCAGTCAGACGAATTGCGATGAGCTGTGCACAGACAGATAAGGTCGCAGCGGAAATATTGAATGGCGTGCTTTTACCACCTGGCAAATATAACAAAAGGCCTTGGGTTTTGAAGGCATTCATTAACGCGTGGTGTTTTTCCATTCATCGTTGATTGTTATTCCTCAACAACACGTACTGAGAGATAAATGTGGTCCGATAGTGATACAAAAAAAAGAATACCTAAATACGTAATTGGAAATATTTATGAACAAGTAATGACTTTAACTTTTCTCCCCAGATGCCTTTTGCCTTTAGCTGTATTGTCTGCTTTTTTTATTTGACAGTTTTCAATGAAATGCAGCCAAAGTCCAGTGAGACCCTACAGTGAGTGCCCTTCAAATGAGACTGCTTCCTTGTATCCTCTGACCTTTGTGTCAGTACCGAAGCCATTGCGTGTGCCTTCGCTTGGCAGGCTAGACGTTCCAATGGTTGCTTTGCTCTGGGAAAAGAGTGAGTATCACAGTTGAAGAAATGGATGCCCATGTGCGCTATTGGCCTCTGAATGTTCTTTCAAAATCTTAACCCAATGCTTTTTGGGTGATTTTGTATCTCAGGAAATACCTTGTTTTATCAGATCTCAAGCGGAGAATATAAAAGACAATCTCTCCCTAAACAGTCAAAATACGAGAAGTGTAGTCAAGCTTCAGTGTTTCCCCCACCATTCTATCCGGGTAGTAGCCCGCCAACCAAGGGGAAACACTGAGCTTTATGGATCAGACAATGTCCCTAAGGCTGAATATATTGAATTATAGACCAGATTCCAGTTGCTTTTAAAAGCCACACACAATGAACACCAGCCACATGAACAGCATATGTTGCTTTCCCACAGCCACATGGTTTATATCCTCACTCGCCTGGGATAAGGGCGATTTAATTTAATCAACATCGTTTTTTGGATTCGCTTTAAAAAAAATATTTGATCACTGATTCACTTTGGAAAACGTTGTAAAAAAAAAGAGAAAAAAAGGTTGAAATATCAATTCAAAGCACAAGAGAGTCAAGATTGGTATAACTATTTAATTTCAGTACTGGCAAGTAAAAGTATAGTCATCTGAAATCCTTCATGGAAAAACTGACCCATTTAGTCTGTTTATTTATTTATATAGTATATGCAGTATCACTTAAAAACCTCTTAAAGAGGTGTCTAAGATGTAAGAAATCCAATATCCACATGTTCCATAACTTCAAATGAATCTATTCATACAGCTCATACCCCAAAGAGTTTTAAGAGAAATATTTAAAGATATCAACAGATACAAATATGGTGTCTAAATAAAGCACAGGATTACATATAAACATATCCAACAGTTTATTGTGATAATCCTAAATTGCCTAAAAGCTATTTTTCAACCTGGAACCTATTTTCCCATGTTTTTGTATCCGAGTAATGGGGACAACAATGTTCTTTAATGGGTCCATCGCTGAGCGGCTGCAACCTGCAGCCGCTTAACTGCAATGTATTTTTTTTATTAATGTACGTCCGATGAATAGTTATATTGATTGTTACTAGAGGTGTCCTGCAGACAATAAAATATTTCTCGGTCGTCGTGTCCAACCGAGACTCGCTCACGGTGAACGTCTTGGCGGAAAATGTGAGTGCAAAGTCGCAGAGAAGACAGTGAGTTGTGTCCGAGAAAGCGTTGCCTCAAATATCTTTAATGTCGAGCCTTAAATATTTAGCAGATTTTTATGTGGATGCGGTGCAAGATTTCCGAAATAAGACTTGACCTGATCAAGCTAACAGTAAGAAGAAAAACGGTTCATGTGCATGGCAGGTTCTTGCCATACTTTTGACAACAAATCTGAGGTGGTGGTGTGGGGTGGGGGGGGGCAATGAAAGCCCTTCACTGTGTTGCTGCAGCGATCCTGGTCCAATTAAAAAAAGGTTAAAAAATACTGAAGTCAGGAAGGTTTTTACGATCTTTCAGCTCACTTTGCTCTCATCAACCTCAACCAGCCACAGCAGGCTCGAGAAAAAGCTCTCATAAAACCGTCTAGTCTACCTGCTGAGCACCAAACGACAGACGGGAAGTTACCGGTTAACACATTGGCTCTTGAGCCAGTGTTTTCCTCAAAAGCAGTTGGTGGGGACAAAACACATAGTTTAAAGGGAAGGTGGATGATGGACTAGTCATCCATCTTCCCTTTAACAGAAACTCCAATTAAAAGCAACATGCCAATATTTCAATATTGTTTTCTGCTTGTAGAGCAAACAATATAAATAATGCAGGTTTAAGTCTCACAATATTTATATCACATTCACTTTTGTATCATGAAAAGGACAACAACTGGATCTTTCTAAATTAGTTACAGTCAACAAATGGCTGGATGTAATGTGTTAAAACTGCAATGCATGATGGGAAATAAGGGGGACAGGTAACCGGTTTGCCTCTATTTGTCTCCACAATTTTAGCATCCAAACTCGCATTGATCCAACTCAAACTGCAGAGATATTTTTTTCCAGCTTCCGGACATATTTTTCATAACTGTGGCGTTGACATTTGTGTGGTTCTGGGATTAAATTTGAAGAAAAGTTGGCCTTTACTCTCATGTGCCCTTATAAATCCGAAATTGTATTATATCTAGTCATGGTGTATAAGCCTGAGCAGTTACCTCCAGTTTGAAGTAATATTACTACCCATGTGGGTTTTAAGGGTAAAGTTATTATTAGTTGGAATGCTTCAGCAGTCCAACTATTGCTCTTGTCTTCTTTATTTAAACTTCTTCATATTATTCTATTTCTTCCGTATCTTTTTCGTCCCTTTTCATCTCCTTCATATATTCAGCTATTTAAACAATTCAAATATTTAAAAAATCAGATTCTTCAGGACTAGCTTGCTATTACTTTTCATATTTCAAATCTTTCAAATTTTCATATATTTAAATACTTTTGTTATTTTAAATTCATCACTTCCTATGGAGAAAATCTTCAACTTTAAAAAGCTTACAATATCTTCATATTTTCAGCAAATTCAGCAATTTATTTTTACCTATGTTCAGATATTTTTCAGCTATTACAGTATATTTTCAAATATTTTTTTTCTTTTCATATTTTGAAATTATTAATTTTTTTATGGAATAAATAATGAATGGGATCCAATGAGAGAAATCTTCAAATCCGCTTCAACTTGTTCAACTTTAAATGCTTACTATATCGGCATACATTCAGCTAAAGACACAATTCCACGTTTAAAATGTTGACAAATGTGTTAGCTATAACTTTGTTATTCATCTTCTTTTCATTTCTTGTATAGTTATTTAATTGTTATTATTTTAGTTTTATGTGTTTTTCCGCTCCTCCTGACGTTTACAATGTGTGCTGAAGTGTGTGGAAGTCTAGAGCTGTGATGTCATCGGTAGAGTGCAGCGCTGCTTTAGAATCTTGCGGAAAAAATATTTGTATATCGTCACTACAGCCACAATTCTTACTCTATAGACATACTGTTGTGATAAAGTAGTAGGGAATCTTGTGCTTGTCGTAGACATGTGACTGTGGAATCCAACAGTTTCCCAGATTTTTCGAGAGAAGCCTTAACGAGGGGAGAAGTCCGGCTTTCTCCTCAGTCATCTGCATTGTAATTCTGAGCACCTTTCAACTCCTTTGAAGCAAACAGGAGCATTTTCTAAACTGCGACTAAACTCTCATTTCTTAACCTAAAAAATATTTAAGGACATTTAAACGTTCACAAAAGCCTTGTGCCTCTCAAAATCATGTTACTTTTGCGATTGGAGTTATGGTATTCTGTCAAGTTCTGAAGATTCACAGGGTGTTTTTGAAGAAATCCAAAGGCAATTCTGCCTTCAGGAGTTGCACGCAGCTGATCTTCGTTAACAATCACACAGAAGGGACACAAGGAGCAGCCTCTGTCCCGATTATTTATCAACACGGAGGAGCCAGACAAGAGCAAACTGACCTCAATAATACATCTCACTACTTTTAATACAGAAATGAGGAGAAATAGGTCACATTTAACTTCACAGACAGATGAATAATATTAGCGAGTTCGGCTGAGTCTTTCCTCTCTATTGATTCTACTATTTTGGTGATTTGATCATGTTTTATTTGACAGGGTTTAACAAATGCTTTTGTAGGGAAAAAAATCCATATGTTCAGATGTTATGTTAAGCTATGTTCAGCCTATTTAAGCTGTTGGCAGCTATTTTAAGCTATGTACAACTTAAAAAAAACACACATTTCAGCTAATTTCAGACATTTTCAGTTATCCATTTCATATTTAAGTTATTTTCAGCTATTTTCAGTTATTCATTTCATATTTCAGCTATTGTCAGTTATTCATTTCATATTTCAGCTATTTCCAGACATTTTCACTTATTCATTTAATATTTCAGCTATTTCCAGATATTTTCAGTTTTTCATTTCATATTTCATCTATTTCCAGACATTTTCAGTTATTCATTTCATATTTCAGCTATTTTCACCTATTTATTTCAGCTATTTACAGACATTTTCAATTATTCATTTAATATTTCAGCTATTTTCAGAATATTTCAGCTATTTTCAAACCTTTTTCAGCAATTTAGTTTTCATTTTTCAGCTTCAAACTTTCAGCATTCCAACGCATTTTCAGCAGGAAATGCATTTTCTAGTTAATACTTTGATATAGATGCAAACACAGTCTCGACTTTATGTGCTGGGGTTTTGCAGATTAAAATTTAAGGTGTGTCCTTTTCATCCAAAAGATTTGAGAAACTGGATTATGGATTATGTATATAAGATATTTTGTGCAATTTCTGTTTGGTTTTATTTCTTTAATGACCTACTGCACCAACTGCTGGGAGTCGTTCTTGACATAACTACATTATACTTGACTTGGAAAATGAAACTGAATTTACAGCTATGCGGAGTCTTTTGTTGCATGCATTAAAGGCATGTGTGTGTGTGTACATATATACTGTAAATCAGGGTCAGAAATTCACGAGGGCAAAGGGCAAAACTGCCCCTAAGAAATATAATTTTGCCCTTAATGTCATGAGAAGGGCAAAAAATGCTCCCATAACTTCCTCTAATAATTATGATAATTTAAAGCATTTTTTGGTTTGTTCTGTTGCGTCAATCTGTATTGCCTGTACTGTACACAAAAAAATATATAATTTTGAATGTTAAAAAAACTAAGAAATAAGTTCAAATTGTTTATTAATAGTTGTTTAAAAAAATAAACTGTAAATGTAAATGTCCCTGGATTTCAGGCAGTGGGAGCCTAAATTGCCTAAAAATGTACATTTTCGACCCTGCTGTATATATACAGTATATATGTTCTTACTTCAATTTACATCATTTGCAAACAAATACTCCAAGCTTATTGAAGCATTTCTTTTCTGACATCAAATGTTACCCAACTTTGGTGTGAACGGTGTTTAGTCTAGCGTATTGTTTAGTTTCATTTTGTATTGATTTCTAAAAATCAACCACATGGTTTGTTGCTGGCCTATCAAGCTACATCCCTGACCCTTTTAATCCCTCACAAACCTAATTACGGTGTGAGCTCCTCAGGCTGAGTGCGGTTTGTAAATTCAGTCCAGCAACGCAGATTAATTCGGCGCCGAGGTATCGGTGGAGAACAATGCCCGAGGATATCGAGCCTGCTTCTACGCTCGCTCACTTTTTAAATTACTCCTGAGCACATCCATCCATTATCTGAGCTCGGTTCAGGGGGTAGATGGGGGAGAGCTGGAGCCCTGGCAATGCTCCCGTTGGGCAAGTCAACACATTATCACAGCATGTTGACACACATAAATTTAAAACTCGCATTTAGGCAATTTTTTTATATTTTATTAACCAAATATGCATGCTTTTGGACAGTGTGATGCAATCAGGTGACCTGGAGGAAAGATTATGCAGCCAATCAGAGAGCACACCCACTTCATACTTTAACGCTTGTATTACTTTGTACGTACGATCATCCCCGTGTGGGGACACACATATGTACAATTAAGAAGGTGTGATGCTAGGGCTGCATAATTATTCAAAATTGCACTTTGGCTTTTCAATGTGCAGGTTGTGAAATATTTGTTGGAAGGCGAAAATGTGTCATAATACAATATATGCATATTGTGCTCCTGTAAAGTGGTCCTGGCCTACACATCACATTCTACAGACTTTTAAAACCATCATTGTTTGATACAAATCCCCAGAAAAAAGAAAGAAAAAAAATAATACCACCATCAATTTTGAACACAATTGCATATTACTTACAAAAGTTGACCAACGTCTCTGTTGCAGATCTTCACAAAACTGTCACAAAAAAATTGTCACAAATAGTCAGAACAAAGACTGAATCCCTGATTGCATTACAAAAATAGATCTGTGATGCGAGCGTGTGATCAACAGATGACCTTGTTTCATGTATTTGTAAAGTTACGATTCCCACAATCTAATGAAGTGTCCCCGTCTGTCTTTTCTCTTCTCTTCCATTGTTAAATGGCAGTTTCTCGCTCATTAGCTGAGTCTCTTCGACACACGGCGGTCTGACACTGTGGGTGCGTAAAAAGGGCAGACGAGATAACTGAGACAACGTAGCTATTAAAACATCAGACTCCCAGTTCCTCTGTCTGGGGTCTAGGTTCTCTACTTTGTGCAGAAAGAACTAAAAGCTATACATGCCAGTCTTTTCATGTCTGCTTTTCTTTCCAATAGATGAAATGTTGCAGTTCTCCCTTGAGACGCTTGCTGGGACAAGCTGGTCTTTGTCTGCCATCACGGTTAGTGCTAACTAGACCCTTTGTACAAAACGAGTGACCAAACAGGTGTTGAAATAACACAAACCACCCAAAAAAAAGGACATCCAGGCAGGAATCAGTGCTAACATTAGCTAAGCAAGCTAGTAAACTAGGCTAACTAGCTTCCTGAGTGACAGGTTACGATAACCTATCATTTAACTTTGAAAGCAGAGGCATGCGCCGTGTCTGACTATCTGCGTGAGCCCGTCCCGAGCACATCTGCGGTCAGGCTGGGTGCGACGGGGAGACGGTCCCCCTGAAAACGTGGAGACCAAATATGACTAGAGCAGCCTTAACTCAAATTAGTACCGTAACGTTGACTGCAAGTCTTGCATTCATAAAAGTAGGCCAATAAATAATAAATTAGCCACTATAAACATGTTTAAACTACAATTGCGACAGTCTGATGTCCGTTTTCTGTCAGTGCGGCCATGAGAACTGCTTTTTAAGTATCGGTTGAGGCACCGTTTAGGCATTCGTTTTAAAAATACCGGTTTAGCACTGGTATCCAAAAAAAACAAGCGATACCCATCCTTACTAAACATTTGTTCAAAGTCTTATGGTACCCATGTAGATCATGTGGGGCCCATACAGACGCTGCCTCGCAGGGTTGCCAGGTCTGTGTGACAAAACCAGCCCAATGGCCAATAAAACCAGCCCAATATCAGAACTCATAATATGCCAAAGCATATACACTGCTTTTAAAGTCCAACAACATTGCTATCATTGCCATATGTATTGTAATATCTACAAAGTAACACCAAATTTATGCCAGCATTAAAAGCAGTTTTCCCTAAACTGTTATTTCACCTAGGTCCTACCAGACCAGAGTTGGGTTCTAGCGGGAGACTAAGAGCGTTAGGTGCGTGTGTGTATGTGGGCGTGTCCCGTGTCCATGTGTGTACGTGCTGATCTGGAGTCAGTTTGGTAGGATTTGGGTTTAAATTAATTATTTCATTTAAAATATGGATTTTTATTTAAAGATATTCATGTAATTTGCATGCAAAATAGGTCTACCCGAACCAGCGGACAAAGCATTCAACCCGTGGCAACACTTCAAAAGTACCGCGGACCTGGCAACACTGCTGCCTCGTTGCTTCTGTATCAGACGCCATGGGGCCACTGACCAAGCTGACAACATCCCTCAAGAGGCTTGAAACCCGAGTCACTGCTTTTAGCTACGACGCTTCCAATATGTATCCCGCGAAACAGCCACCGTGTAAATAAAGCTATATATTTCTTATACACAAAAACAACAGGTTGCAGTTGAACTGTGAGTGATTCTGTAGGGCAATGTTTTGATTTGATGTTCCCTCCAAACCATCAATTGGCTTCATTTACATTACTTGCGAGTCTGGTTGCACAGTCACCCCAGAAACACAGTTAGCTTACGAGCTCATAACTTTGTTTTGCGAAAGCAAACACGCCTCAAATCCGGCACAGCCTATTGGGGGACTCCGAATCCTTGACTTGACCTCCAATGTGGAATAAACCGGCAGAGGAAAAGCCAAAAGCTTTCCTTCCAGTTCACTCCCTTGCATTCCGTGATCACTCTTGAATTAAACATACACGGATGTGAGCTCTCGCAGAAATCCAACTGGCTAAGCCAAGCAGACAAATCCCAGTCCAGAGATCTGTGTTTTCCCTCCAGGCTTAGTTTATTCATCCATAATTCCTTTAACCTCAATTAGACATCTGCTGGACTATGAGAGAAGCACACAAATGGCTTCGAACAAGCCAGATTGTCGGCGTTAGTTGAATGGAGTGTCGCGCATCTGCGCTTGACGTCTTTCATTTTCTGTGGGCCGATGAAAAATAAATATCTGCTTTGAGTTGGTGCTCATATCTAAGGCTTTGTGGCTAGATGGAGCATTTCCAAGAATAGTCCAAACATATAGGGACTGTTTTACTCTCTCTTGTCCGTGCCAGCTTCTGCCTGTCTGTAGGTGAGTAATAACCAACACCAAGCGTTGCTTAAAATGGCAGCTACCACAAAATGTGAAGTTCTGCAGCAGACTCCGACTGGGCTAGAATTCAATCCCTTTGCCTCTGCTCCGATAAATAAGCAGTTTCATGAGAAAAAAGGGACATTTAAGACCAAGTTTGCATTCCATTGTAAAAACTCTTTATGAGAAGTGATTGGTCTCTTTGAAACGGCTTAATTCAACAGTCCTTAAGCGCAAAACAACTAATTCTAAAGTAAGTTTTACACTGAGCTATGCTAGCATCTCCGCATGCCTGTACTCAGCCACAGTGCTGCTCACAGTGACTTCCCTGAAAAAACTAAACACAACAATCATTTGCTCATTAGTTTTCCAAGTATTTAGTGAAAAACAAAGTTTACTGGACCAATATAAATTTTAACTGATAATGGAACTAATTAAAAAGCCAGATGTTTGCTAAGGAAAACACAGTTGATCTGGTCGCAACCACTGGTCCATTAATTTTGACCACTAATGTGACCTTTGTGGTAGTGCAAGAGGAAAAAAGTTATAATTTCTTAAAATGCATAACATTTCTTCAACAATCTTTTCAATCTAATACTGTTTTGGGTCCAAATTGTTACGACGAAGGTTTAATTTCCTCACTTTTCCTCAGAGAGAACTCTACATGGATGAATAAAAGAAGAACATAGACCAAACATGAATGCAATACAACTGGCTGTTAAAATAAGAAAATTCCTCAGACAAATGCACCAAATACAATGTAGTGAAATGGATTCTCTTTGACTATTTTATCGCCGGTAAATCACACAATCGACCAGCTGGTTTCAGTACACCTTTCCCTTGAACCGCCAATACTCAACATAGATGTATACCCTGAGGATCTGAACATGAATCAACCACCAGCGAGTAGAAATAATCCACCTTTAGGAAGGCGGATGGAGAAAATGGAATAACTTGAGTCCTTTGTGTGTCAAGATGAGCGCAGAGCAAACACCTGGTGTCCGTGTCGAGTGTAAAGCTAACACATGGAACCTTTGTGGTTGCCGACGCAACGCCCGTGCTCCGTTGACCATGATGCACTGCAAACAGCCCGACAGAGCCGTGGGAGATGGAGATAGTCACACTCTGACTGTGGCGAATCTTCTTCCATGTTTCTATGTTTACTTCTACGCTGATGCGATCTCTGGGGTTAATCACGATGTCTGTGGAGACGTATAGATGTTCCGATATAGCATTGTTTAACATCCCGATACTCATTCCGTCATTGGACTTGGATATATCTATAGTGCACAAAAACAATTATAAATTCTACAATAACCTTGAATCTGAGAATAGATTTGTCTACTTTCTAATATCGAGATTTTGAAGCTTAATCAGAGGCATTCCTGATACTAAGTTCACTAACAGAAAAACTCTCGTCAAAAGGTATGATTGGTAGGCAGGGTTCATACACATGTCAACCAATGGATTTCCACGACTTTAAACTCATTTTTATGACCAAACATTTTGTGAAATTTTGGTCCATACACGATAGCGGATTATCCCTGAGCTACTGTTGCTATGGCAACCAAACTTTTCAGTTAAGGTGCGAAAAGAAAATTGCGCCGTGAGTATGAGCACATATGCCGGCTTATATTTTGAGCGTCTTGTTAATGTTTTCAAACTCAGCGTAAATGAACATGTTAATATTAGGGATGCACCGATCTGATCGGCGCCGATCCATATCGGCCGATATTGCCATTATCGGTTTTGATCGGCGTTCTCAAAACGGCCGATCAAACCGATCGATCAGATGACGTCACATCTGCGAGAAATATTATCAGAGACATTTCAATGGCCGCGCGCCGCAACGGAGTAAATGCGCCGACGAGTGCCGCAGAGTGAGAGGGGCGAGCGAGCAGCGAGCGAGCGGCGTCCTGTCCCCCGAGTTGAATCTCTGGGTCAACTCAGCCGACACGCATGTCTGAGCCCCTACAGACTGATGTTCACGGCACACGCATTCGATCGAGAGAGCGCAAGGCTTTTCATAAAGTTAGTCGATAACTTTATGAAAACCCTTGCGCGCTCCTGCTCGAATGCTAACTGTTAGCGGAAGGATTTAAGTGACACAACATCCGGTTTTGCAAAGTTAGAAGAAAGAGCCACGTAAAACAACATCCATTTTTCAAAATAAGATGTCGACAAATCATACACTAACATATACAAGTAAACAATGAACTGATTTTGTATATTTATAGAACGTTTCTGAGATTTAGCTTAAATTATGCTAACATTAAAACATTTTTACTGTACCAAGGAAGAGTTTATAAAAATAAGTCAGACTTTTGTATGTTAAAAAAAGTCATGTATATAGATTTCCCCAAGAGTTCCAGGAAATGAATAACGCAGATGTGTTCCATACATATCTGAAATCAATCCCCTACAATAGCAATCAAACTATTTTAATGTATCAATTAGGACAGTTTTCAAAGTAAAAGTCCTAAATATTTAAAGAAATCTATAATTTCTTTAATGTTTGAGGTGCTTTAGATGTGTATTTCCTCATAGTCCTAGGCAATAATGCTACACAATAAATAGAATGCTTCAATCAACACCGTAATTGGTATTATGGGATCGGCAGATACTATTTCAGTGATCGGTGATCGGTGATCGGTATTAGCGGTGATCGGCTGACACTGATTTCAGTGATCGGTGATCAGTGATCGGCCCAAAAAACCTGATTGGTGCATCTCTAGTTAATATAACAAATTTCCAGGACTTTTCAAAAAACTTTTGTGATTTAATTCTTTTAAATGACTTTTCCAGGCCTGGAAATAACCATTTTAAAATCCAATTACTTTTCCAAGTTTTCCATGACTGTACGAACCGTGAAGGCACTTATATATCACAAATATTCATGAGACCAACATTGATACAAAACCCAAAAGGCTGCTGAGTCATTGTGAAGATCTGCAATTCAATGATTATATTTTAAGCATCTGGTTGATTAATTCTAAGTGACATGAGAGAAGCGGAAAAAGTGACATCGTTGGTAAAGACGTCCTCTTCATCTACTGGCACACATTTCTCTCTGATCAAGTTAATTACATGAATTCATTATTTTACAGTCAATACTGTACGCTGTGATGCTGTTAGATGACTGCCTTGATTCAGTAATTCATCTACTCTCCAGTGTGGGTCAAGAGGTTATATCTAGTCCTTGGCAGTCCATTATCATAGGCTGTCAAGAGATAATGAAAACATTCATAAGAGACCATTCCGCTCCAGCAAAGACTCCCATGTCATCCTTAAAAAACTAATCTATTGAACATTTGGTTCTTTCACCAAGAAAACTTTCATAATACCCCCGACTTTCAAAAGGAAATGAAGAAAACAACTAGAACACGTTTGTTTACCAGATCAGCAGCGTTGCCAGCTTAGACTGCTTAACGTCACACGTTTGCATCTCTTTTTTGTAAAATAAAACCAGACAACCAGAAAAACGAAAAGCAGATTTAAGTTTTTAAAATAAGACATTGCAGAATGGCTGTCAGCTCAGGCAGGATGTCAGAGATGGTTGAAGGCATTCAAAACAACAACTATATATTGTAGACAACGTGCCACCGGTTGCACCAGTGATTCTGATTTGTCCTCCCGTAGTCATCATAACATGACACACAAAAATGAGTTGTACATTCAAACTATTGTTGTTTTTTGTTATATTTTCTGAATACGTGAGGGTAAGGCCCAACTCCAATGTCCTCTTTAAAGGCCTTGAGCTCTGGACCCTGAGGGACTGGGAAAGGAAAGGCTGAAAGGGCAGCACTACATATCATGTTACCCAGCACAGTTTTGTGCAATTGTGGGTTTTTTAAAGTTCGCAAAAGAGTCAAATCATCAATTTACTCAAAGTTTTTGTCCAGATAGCATCATCAAGTAAAAAGTTGAATAAAGGCTACGATTGCATTCTTGTGTATCATCTTATATCCTTAATGCTATTGAAGTGTTTTCGGAATATCCATGTGCCCTTCTGCATTTTTAAACCTTTTTTTTTTTTACTCTTTTCAACGCATGGTAACCCTGTGTTCTTCTCAAAAGGCAGGCAAAGTCTGCAGGAATACAGACTAGTTAAAAATCTGCATAAAGGGGCTCAAAAGTTCAGCAAAATCGCCCTGAAGCACTTGATGATCTGACAGCCAGACTTCCCCAAGGACTTGTGGACTTTGCTTGAACTTGCCTCCAAGTCCGTGGGTACATCCCTAGTCTCTCATTGGTCATTTCCTCGCTCCTCGCTCTGTGGCTCCATATTGATGGCCATCCAAAATGTCCTATTTCTTCTCTAAAGGAGCGAGGAGGGATCTCTGAGGAGCCATAAGCGAGGCTGCACGAGAGCTAGGCTTCCAGGAAGTGTTTTAGCGGCCGACACCCCCTCTCATTGTTCATCAGTTATTTGATTGAACGCTGCAGCTGATCAGACTGAAGTTAAAAAAAACAAAAAACATTGAGCCGAATAAATTAACTCCAGTGTTTAAGATAATCCATAATCATATTCTGGGTTATTTCATAATAATGTCGCAATGAGAACTCCAAAACACACAGATGCAAATAATTCATAAACAAGACAAACCCACCAGGAGAAATGGGTTCTTCTAAGCAAGACACCGAACACAGTATAAATACCACACTGTGTATGAATACTTATCGCAGTTTGTTTAACAGACAATAAATATCTCCACTCTGACAGCGATGGTAACTGTGTCTTTATTCTTATTGTCACTGGGGTGATGGCGTGTTTTATGGGTACAGTGTCTCTCCAGCTGTTAAACCCGACTGGTGGCTGATCCAGCTGTGATCAACGGCCGGCGTCGTCAGCAACAGACGTCGCTTCACGCTACGCTTTAGAGGAAACGGGCGTCTCGTTTCTCCTGAAACATTAATCCTCATTTTCTCTCTCCTCGTACGGAAAAGACGCCATTGAGAGAAACGGGGACGTAATGAAGAGACTTTGGATGCATCCTTGAGTGTTTCCACGAGGTCTGTGAGATACTGAAGTCATAAACTGAGCTTGTAATACCATATTGCCCCACTAGTGAGCTGCGCTCACTAAATGCGGGGCTACTTGTAGTTCCTAGAGTAAAAGTAGGATGGGAGCCAGAGCCTTTAGTTACCAAGCTCCTCTTTTATGGAACCAGCTTCCACCTTTAGTCCAGGAGACAGACACAGTCACCACAATCAAGAGTAGACTTAAGACTTTCCTCTTTGACAGAGCTTATAGTCAGGGCTGAATCAGGTTTGCCTGGTCCAGCCCCTGGATATGCTGCTATAGGCTTATAGGCTGCTGGGGACGTTTAGGATACACTGAGCATATCTCTCCGCTTTTCTCTCTTCTTATGGATGAATTTATATCCATCTCTTGCACATTACTCACTCTGCTTCCTCCCCGGAGTCCTTTTGACTTTTTGACTTCACATCTCATAGGGTCCCATGACCCTATGAGATGTCATAGATCCCATCTGCCTGATGTATCATCGAGGTCTGGGTTGTGGAATATGCCTACTACCAACTATGCCATGGCCCTGCTGAGACTCCGACCCTAGTTTGGGAGTTTTTCCTGATCCGATGTGAGGTTTTGGGACAGGGATTTACAGATTGTAAAGCACTCTGAGACAAATTTGTAATTTGTGAAAATGAGCTATACAAATAAACTGAATTGAATTGAATAAACTCCACCCCTTTCCTTGAAGTCTTAATACACACAGTTTCTATTTAAAGTGTATCGTGCCATGTGTTTAGTAAGGCCCCTGTGCTAGTACCAAATGCCATGATCACGAGTGCACTCATTGTTGTGAGAATAATATCGGTTTGATTTGTTAATTCAATCTTTTGTTGCTCGGATTTGTAAAATCATGGGACGTTTGTCTTTTTACCTATAAATAATATCAAGTTGATCACCACATTTTCAACATACTGTGTATTGGTCTCAATGCTTTAAGGTTTCATAGTAACTATGATAGTTAGACGGAAGTATAAATAACAAAAAAAACACATGTGACAGTTAGTGAAACAACCGAATAGACAGAGAGTACCGGGGGTGAATCTGAGGTAGAAACTATGGCCTTAAGGATGAAGACAGTGATATGCTAATAGCTCAGAGGGGGGCGGGGCGGGAGGGGGATGCTAGAAAGTGAACATTTGAAAGACAAGGCCATCACCATTCATCTGACACTCATGTACTACGACTTTTTACTCCTAAAAAATATCTCATAAACGCTGGAGCGTTGGGCTTATGGTGAGGTGGATGATTCACAATCAGCGGCGCTCCTGAACGCCTCCCTGTCCAAAGGGCCAGGCTCAATGTCAAAAAAACTGTTCTGAGCCGGTTGTTTAAGCACAGAAGAGGTTTGTGAGTACGCCCACCACCACGGAAACACTGGCTACCCTATTTCATAGGAAACTATCTTTTCTTTTCAGACACGCTCAAAATAAAAAACGTCCTCACAGACGGTCAATGTCAAAAACGTTGGCATGAAAAGAAAAAAAAAATCAAAATCGCTTTCCCAGAATCAAAGCGGGTTACGAGCGCTGCGCCTCATTAATGTGTAATGGAGCGCGGTGTAAACTTGGCACGGCCGAGGCAGTGTGGCGCCTCCATTGTTTTTGGTACACGTATTCCCAATCCACAGGACGTTCTATTATTTATAACTGCAACTGGCAGTGGATTGTGAGTGCTGGGCATGCTGGGGAAAAAAAGGACAGACGACACCACTCTGCCGTTGTTGTTGTCATCAAGCAATCTTCCCGTACAGTATACTATTGACATGCTTTGGTCTCTAGTGGGGGAGGAGGAGTGCTAAGAGACAGCCATCAGTCTGGGCCGTGTGCTATATTTAGCTTTAACGTGTATTGGCCTTAACCAAGCTTAACAAAAACATGTATAGCCCCGTATCAATATTCATTACTCATACAATGGTTTGTATGATATATTAAATTGTTCATTCAATTCAGTTTATTTAATATAGCCCAATATCACACATTACAAATGTGTCTCAGGTGGCTTTACAATCTGTACACATACAACATCCCTGACCTTTGACCTCACATCGGATGAAAGCGCCCTTAAGATATTTATTATCTTTTCAAGATTATAATAAAGACCAAAACAAGTTCAAATACCTGGCAATAAAGACATTTCCACTACACCTCTTTTTAAAACGAGTTGCAATCTTGATACGGCCACTCTCAATTAATGCTCAACGATGAGCTCTTATTTTGAAGGGCAAAAGCAGGAAAGTCGATCTCACAGAGATTCTTGGTGCCGAAAAGTATATATTACTCTGTTTATGGTGGAGAAGTCCCTCTCAGTGTACACTGCTGACCGGGGCTGTGAGGGCAAAGGCAGCCAGCAGCTCCTTGTTGGCTGGGGGAGCGACGTGTTCCATCTTCTTCATCGTGGGAGCGTTTAAAATATGCAGATTTAGCGGTTTGTTTTTCACGCAACATATTCAACGCTCTTTGCCGGCGAGTGGGAGTGTGCTCACCTGTGTGCGCGCACGTGTCTGCGCGCATTGGCGCTTTGCGGCGTTCTGCGAGACGAGAGCGAGAGCCGCCACCCTGATAGAATGGTG
Organism: Liparis tanakae; assembly: GCA_036178185.1. Lineage (NCBI taxonomy): Eukaryota > Metazoa > Chordata > Actinopteri > Perciformes > Liparidae > Liparis > Liparis tanakae. Next base: position 14,732,970 of record CM070093.1, read on the forward strand.
GGAGAAACACTGTTGTTGTTATCTTGAAAAGATATTCAGTGCCAAACAGGTTAATTGCAGCCAGAATAAGCTATTTTTTTGCACAGATAGAACTATATTTGTACTCTAATAAAGTGGTTGAAAACTTCTATTGTTTATTTTGTCTGATGAAGCAAACTGGTTTGATTATAAAGTCAGTTAAATAATTCTTATACTGCATTTAATTGTCAAGCGTCTTTAAATGTTATCTTTTCCAACTTCTTTTAGGTTGGCAAAAACACCAACTATAGGTGTTTTTGTCGGTGGGTCATTTATATATATATATATATATATATATATATATATATATATAGAGTAGTATATAGTATAGTATATAGTATATATATAGTATTATTAATGTAGGTAGGTATTTTGGGCTTTTAAAAGTAGCTCGCAAGCAAAATGTGGGCTCCCCTGTTTACATCATATGACCTTCAAAAACTCAGCTAAGCTCTTGAGTGAGAGACGAGTTTATCCTCTGGTGCCTCAGACACACAACTGTCATTCCCATTACTTCCTTCTTTGATAATAGATTTGAAAATGATCTGAGCCCCATCTACACAGTCTGTTCCTCTCAGTAATGATCAAAAGTATTTCTAGAGAAGTCTTTCATCAGAACTTGCCTGATCATCACCCTCACATTTAGCACCCTGGTTTATAACACAGGCTTTCTGTTATGCATTTAAAAACAACCCAGATGACATCATCAGGGTGATATTCTCTGACTTCGCTCCCTTCTTTGCACGATAAACTCTTATTTTGTGAACAAAATCCTACGAAAACAGGACACATTCTTTGTATTTCCTGGTTTTAAATCCAGTGAATCCAATCGATGACACACTGGACCCTCCAGCGACCGCATGGCCGCGTGTCACGCAGCATTGTAAATGGCCCTCTTGAGACATCGTAATGAAGTGGTCCCAGCTGCTGTCGCCTTCCTAAAAATGTGGAACTGTCAAAAAAAATCCCGAAAAAAAAACTCAGCTCGGGTGCAAAAGGGCTGCATTTAATCAATCAGAGCTCCTGCTGATTGCGGCTGAAATCTCTCCCAATGTTTCCCACTCTCTTCCAGCCCTCCTGATTGGACGAGAGACGCTTTCCTTCTGGTGAAAACGTTAACGTCTCTCTCTCTCTGAAAGACATCCACATCTGTGTGAAGACGTTTGAAGTTGTGACACGTTCGTCCGAGTTTTGTATGGACGACCAGGGGAAGCGAATCGAACTCAGGCAAGCACCTAAGTCGGTCAAGCCTCGTTATCCAGGGGGGAGGAAAAGAAAAAGAAAGAAAAATCAATGGTCTCCCTTCTGAGTGGACATGCTGTTCTGCACAATGCTCACACACCGCAGCAGGCTCAGACAGAGGCTGGCTGACATTTAACGAGTGCAGTAAGCAAGGCCGTGTTTACTTTAACTGTTAATCAAAAGGGCCGGAGATCGCTGCTGAATGCAAACCGATCGCGGACACATTTCCACGTCATCGTATATTAAATCATTACCACTGTCAGTTGGGTCTGATGTTGGCCAAGAGATATTTCCATGTCTTTTAGGATTATAAGGCAGGTTTAGGTACTATATACTGTATATATTCACTTAAATTCATTTAAAAACTGTGCCTTCAAATGAGTCGTCTGATAAATACACTGTCAGCGGTAGAATTGCCGCTAAACTGTCTGTCTGTGTCAACTACACAGACAGACAGAAAGACAGACACACACACACACACACACACACACAGAAAGACACAACTGCAGTAACACATGTTGAGCTTTTTTTGGAAGGGGGTCTTAAAGAGACAGGTGCTAGGACGGCGAGTTTCAGAAAGGGGATGAATACAGATATTCAGGCAGGAAGTGTGTTTGTGTGTGTGTGCGTGTGTGTGTGTGTGTGGGGGGGGTGTAACACTAAAGCATGACAACATAATATTAGATATCAGAAATAGAAGTATGAACCTGGAAATGTGCATGACAGGTCCCCTTTAAATTAATAAGTTAATGGTAGCCTCTTCTATCTTTTTCTTTCTTTCAAAAAAACGATATGTAAAAACACGATGTGTCATCACAAGTTCAGGACTCCTATAAAAGTTGAGCGGGTGTGCGAGGGGAATGTGCACCTTCCTCTCGGCAGACATACCTTATTAAGAAAAAGACATATTGGGATCAGAGAATATAGGCCCATGACATTTTTATAATTCAGCTTTAATATGAGTATATAGTACTTAGGGACTGCATCGAAATGACTACGGTGTCGGTGAGTGGCAAAATCTCACCTTTCTGTAAGATTGCAAAATATTACAGTTATTAATGGTTATTGGACTTTACCCTCCAGCTCGTATCTCAAACTAAAGTGCCCAGTTGGTTCAACTTGGTTCCACTGTTAATGACTAAAGAAGACATAGCATAACGGATTGAATATGCTAAAACATTAAACTTGAATATGATTATGGAATGATGTTTTCTACATCGACCAACGAAGTGCAAATTATGAGTGGAATCAGCTATTTTTAAATCTAGAGAAGTAAATATAGGTCAAATCTAATAAATAATAGATTAACAAATAACAATAACCCATCCCAGTGAAGATAGTGTGTCTTTCTATTGCAATATCACCACATAATTAAACAAATCTCATACAAATAGCGTTTACTGGGAGATTCTGATTCCATGTTGAGTGAATAAATTAATCTGTCATTGATCTTCATGGCTGAGAAATGCTGGTGAGAAAAAAAGTTGATAATATTCATTACATGTGTTGCTTTCTGTTTAGATGGATGTTCGCATAGAATAATTTCCCCCGTCTGGCAAGTTTGCAGCTCGGTTTCTTAAAGTGCCCTTTTCACCATTTCCAGATCTGAAAGTCAGAGAATGGGGTTGGGTAAGGTATAAAATGAGCTCCAGGGTCCCCTGACAACAGCCTAGCAACAGCTCTGATGAAATAAAGTCTTGCAATCACTGACTTCAATGTCGGCCGTCTCTCAACTCCATGAATCATTCTAGGTTTGGCTGACATAATGCAGAGAAGTTTGATCCTTAAAGTTTCGTGGGTTTCGGTCAAACTCACGTTCCAGCACGCTGTTTGTACTCGTCTAGTATAGAGACCCTTTTCCTCTGAAGACATTTGAACTTGTCCACTATAGAGACCTTTTTCCTCTGAAGACATTTGAACTTGTCAACTATAGAGACCTTTTTCCTCTGAAGACATTTGAACTTGTCCACTAGAGACCTTTTTCCTCTGAAGACATTCAAACTTGTCCACTATAGAGACCTTTTTCCTCTGAAAACATTTAAACTTGTCTACTAGAGAGACCTTTTTCCTCTGAAAACATTTAAACTCGTCTACTAGAGACCTTTTTCCTCTGAAGACATTTAAAATCGTCTACTTGAGATCTTTTTCCTCTGAAGCCATTTTATTCCATCCACTATAGAAACCTTTTTCCTTCTAAGACATTTGAACTCGTCCACCATGGAAACCTTTTTCCTCTGAAAACATTTAAACTTGTCTACTAGAGAGACCTTTTTCCTCTGAAAACATTTAAACTTGTCTACTAGAGAGACCTTTTTCCTCTGAAAACATTTAAACTTGTCTACTAGAGACCTTTTTCCTCTGAAGACATTTAAAATCGTCTACTAGAGATCTTTTTCCTCTGAAGCCATTTTATTTCATCCACTATAGAAACCTTTTTCCTCTGGAGACATTTGAATTTGTCTACTAGAGACCTCTTTCCTCTGACGACATTTGAACTCGTCTACTAGAGAGACCTTTTTCCTCTGAAGACATTTAAAATCGTCTACTAGAGATCTTTTTCCTCTGAAGCCATTTTATTCCATCCACTATAGAAACCTTTTTCCTTCTAAGACATTTGAACTCGTCCACCATGGAAACGTTTTTCCTCTGAAGACATTTGAACTTGTCTACTATAGAAACCTTTTTCCTCTGGAGACATTTGAACTTGTCTACTAGAGACCTCTTTCCTCTGACGACATTTGAACTCGTCCACCATAGAAACCTTTTAACTCTAAAGGCATTTGAACTTCTCTATTAGAGACCTTTTTTCCTCTGGAGATAGTTGAACTCGTCTACTATAGAGACCTTTTTCCTATGAAGACATTTCTACATGTGTCAGTGGGCAGAAGCACCACTGTAAATGCAAAACCAATGATGCATATTCCATTTAGCCGCTTTAGTTGGAGGTTTCGAGAGTGGTGCATACTTGTTTTAGTAAAACCGGTGCTTTTCTTACTATTGTTGCACTCACATTGCACTTAGACAGATAAAATAGTTTTTATGGACCTTTCTCTTACTATTATATGGCAACAATGTGTTGCGTGGCTCATGGACTGTGAACGAAGGTCACATTATGATGCGTTAAAGCTTTACTCTGTGAAAATGATTATTGGGTGAAGGAACATTCTAACGTTATGATCGTCTGTTCATGAGAAACTTGAATAAATCCAGTTGTTTTAAGGTGATGTTTTCACAGAATCATAAATAGATATTGTAATTACGAGCTGTTTACGCTCAGCTTTAATAATACATTATTAAAACTACTAATAACAAGATTTATTTGAATCAATTAGAAAGCAAACTTTAATTTCATTATCATTTTGATTGTATGCCTTTACGAAAAGACGTTATGAATTCTATTATCCATACCGATTATCCTCATTAGGGGCTCTAAAAATTTATAACAAAGTAAAATTATAACATGTAGAATCTCTGACCAAAAAAGTCAGCAGCCTTGATGACCAGCTGCTATAATCAAACAACAATGGGATCTATATCTGCCAATATGGATCAGCAATAGGGTTGGGTACCGAAAACCGGTGCCAATATGGCCGCATATAATGCCGTGCACATTAGTGTCAGGCAGGGCGCGATAGGGAGACCGATCCACCTGAACTCGAGGAGACCGATGATGACTAGATTAGCCTTAACCCAGATTAGTACCGTAACGTTGATTGCAAGTCTTGCATTCATGATAGTAGGCCAACAAATAATAAATGAGCCATCATGACTATACGAGCTAGCAGTCTGATATCCGTTGTTGTCAGTGCGGCCAGGAGAACGGCTTTTACAGGGAATATGGCCAAAGAGGTTTTTAATGTCATCATTGTCAATCGTCGTTTTGTAATTCTTTATTTTTTTTAAGTATCAGTCAGGCACCCTTTAGGCACTGGTATCGTTTTAAAAGTTTAGCACCGGTATTGGAAAAAACCCAAACGATACCGATCCCTAATCAGCAATGATCAGCAATTAGTACCAACAACATGATCAGGAATTAAAAACAGTTATATATATATATATATATATATATATATATATATATATATATATATATATATATATATATATATATATATATATATATATTTGCTCCCTTTTTTTCTTCAGTGCTGATCTGCTCTGTGAGTCTTACGATCCAATCAGGTACACAGACTTAAATTGCTCGTGCCAAATTACACTGTTATACCTCCACTGGGGAGCACCCACCCACCCACCCACACAAATGCATTCCTCTCACACACACAAACACCTCTTGCATAATCGCTGTCCAAAATGCCTTTTCTTTTCACCCCATTCACCCAAAGTGACCCCTTCTTTGGGCGCTCGATACCCTTGAAAGAGACAATTTGCCGCGCACCTGCCAAGGGCCAATTTTAATCCATCTCTTTTCCATTTGCAGCGTCACCAGTAACTTCCATTATTGCAGGTAATTGAGCTCATTCTGCCCTTGTGAAAACTCATTTGACTTCTAATCACAATCTGACTCCTCATTTGATGCAGCGGGAGATTCACAGCGGCTTTGTTTCACCTTTTACCGCTAGACTCGTTCACTTGAATGGGAGAAAACACTTTTTTCCTCTCTATATATATATAAAGTTGTGTGTATATATATATACTGTTTATATATATATTTATAATTTCATATACATACCTGCAAACTCATGAGGGGTGAAAAAGGTGACAACGTGTGGGGGGGGGGGGGGGAGCTTTTATAACTTGATTGTTCTGACCGCAAATCTAAATAATAATAAACATTCAAAAAAAAAGGTCCTCTGAATAATTCAGTGATCGGGCCCTAATAAATTATAACAAATTTACATTATCATTATATATAATATGGTTAAGGTCATTCATGAACCAACTTCCTTTTTTTAACTTGTGTGCTCTGATGAGTTTTGAGCCTGTTCCATGATTCTTGTTCCATGAACCTGTTCCATGACTCTGTTCTATAATTTTGTTCCATGATTCTGTTCCATGATTCCGTTCCATGACTCTGTTCCATGACTCTGTTCCATGACTCTGTTCTATAATTCCGTTCCATGATTCTGTTCCATGATTCTGTTCCAGGGCCTGTTCTATAATTCCGTTCCATGATTCTGTTCCATGATTCTGTTCCAGGAGCCTGTTCTATAATTCTGTTCCATGATTCTGTTCTATAATTCTGTTCCATGATTCTGTTCTATAATTCCGTTCCATGATTCTGTTCCATGATTCTGTTCCAGGAGCCTGTTCCTTCGACGTGTCCCATCAAAGATATTTTATTGCGGAGATCACCACATCGCATGTTCTCCTTGTCTCACTCCAATCTCATAAACGCCGGCCGTCCAATGTAACCCCCCACCCCAAAAAACAAAACTCTTTGGATCTACAGTATTCACGTGGATGACCTATTTTGATTTCAAAACGGCGAATTTTGCAGGTATGTATATATAGTTGTGTATATATATACTCTATATATATAGTTGTGTATATATACTATATATATATATATACTATATATATATATATATATATATATATAGTTGTGTATATATATTCTGACAAACAGCTAGTATCACATGCCACTATCACTACATTATAAAGGCGCCAACTGTTTCTCTTATCTTTAAATTGCAACTGGCCCCATGATGCAACACCTGCCGGCTGATTATAAGCCGTTCACACTTATGTAAATAAAAATAGGTCAATGAGATAACAAATTCACATCTAAGACTCGAGTCTTGGGTATTTGTAAAATGCTTAAGGTGTGCTTCGCCTCTTCGAAGGCTGAACAACCTAAACCCTGAACTGTAGCTAATATTGTTGACTTTTTGCCAATAACCTTTATATTGCCTTTCATTTTTTTTAATACCCTCAACAAATAAGACAAATTCTACCACTGAATAAACATAATCAAACACTTGCATCCCAATCGAAAAGGTCATTGTAGCCATCGATGGATTCCAGGGGTATTAAGCAGGTTAAAGGGTGTCAGAGCAGCCGCTCGGTGGGGCAGTCAGCGAGAGAAGGGCGCCATTCAGACGGACAGAAAACAGCCGAGTCGGACGCCAAACTGCCACAGCTATCGATTCAGGCCCGGGCACAAAGACGCCCTGTGCTCCGCCGCTCCGGTCTGAGGCGGACCTGGCACTCTGGGATGTTTATTAGTCCTCCCCAGCTCTCACTTTGCAATCCTGTCAGGGGTCAGAGAGAGAGAGGGAGAGAGAGAGAAGATGCCCACCACTCTACTGCCAGCGATCTTCAGGCCCGTCAGTGTCACCGAGCGAGGCCGCCTCGGGTCCGCTCGGCACTTCGATGCATTGCTGGCGTTTGCAACATCTGTCGCGGCGTCAGAAGAGAACAGCGCTCTCTGTCAGAGGCTCAGAAGGCCATCGTTTGTCCTTTAGCAGACGCTTTTATCCAAAGAGACTTACAAGAAGTGAATCAACCACGAGTACAAACTCAGAACAACAAGAATCAAGAAAGTAACGTTTCTTCAAGAAAGCCAAACTACAAAAATACCACAAGTAATACCATAAGTAATACCACAAGTAATACCATGAGTAATACTATGAGTAATACCATAAGTAATACCATAAGTAATACTATTAGTAAAACCATGGGTAATACCATGAGTAATACCATAAGTAATACCATGAGTAATACTATTAATAATACCATTAGTAATAACATGAATAATACCATCAGTAATACCTTAAAGTAATACCATGCATTGATTTGGTTGTTATGATAGTTTATTTGGTTCATATTTTCTCTAAATGATCTCTGTGATTTGAGAGATTTTTAAAAAGCAGTAGCAGTTGTATATTTCTGTGTCTCAACATGATGTTTAAAAGGACATAAGAGATTACTAAAAACACATTCCATTCCAAAATATACTTGTCTTCGATTATGCAGAGCTGGATGTTTACTTGTTTAAACATTGGTTGGCAGATGAGCGTCTCCCCAGTCACTTGTTGTACTCTTCCTCCGTTAATACATTTTCAAAAAGTTATAAAAAAAAAATTCTGTCAAGATGGAGTGCTGAGTTATATTAATGAGAAATAAAATGAACTTTTTTGATTTTAGCAAATGGCTGCAACATTTTAAAGGGTCTGAATACTTTCCGTACCCACTGTATATATATATATATATATATATATATATATATATATATATATATATATATATATATATATATATATATAGATACTGTAGATATATCTCAGGTGCCGTTACTTTATTAGTACCCCCCCCCCCCCCACACACACACACACACACACCCTGTAGTGTCTGTTTGAATGTGTAGCCGGCATCACTGGAGCTGCAATTATGTAGCCATTAAAAAAAATCCTTTGGAAATAGTAGTTATTTAATACATTTTCATTTCAAAATAAATCTAAAATCATAAACTTAATTTGATTTATTCTATTCTAAATCAGACACTGATGGCCCAGCACTGTGTATTACATATTTTTTCAAACCCAAAATGTTTTGCGCTGGTGAGGGTGTACTTAGCTCTAAGCATATTTCACAGGAGGTCCATCACTGGTAAAAGGTTGAGAGGCGCTGCTCTAACCCATCACCCAGCGTCTCCGTTTGGCCTCCCTCCATCAGTGGCCCTGCCTCTGACACAGCGCTGCGCACACTGTGACGGAAGACGGACGGGGGGGCTCCTCGTTCCTCACAGGTTGATCAAAGGCTCTCTACACGGGCCCGAGATTGGCGCTTGACCAGGATCAGCGGGTGCCGTGTTTGTGAAGGAGCAGTGGACCGCCACGGGGCCCGGCCACATGCGGCGCCGCTGCAGAGAGCAGAGCACGCGGGCCAGAAAAATGGCTTCACCCTCAACCCCACATCAACAACAAAAAGAGCTGCGAGAAGAAGATTGAAGGGGAACTTTTTTTTTTGTTGTGAGACGGCTATTGTTTGCGAGAGAGGAAAAGGAGGTTTTACTCAAGCGGAAGAATCCAGCGACCGTTTCTGGGATAATTTGCCTTTCTGTGAATCATGCGGACTAAGTGGAGCTCAGCTCAGTTCAGGCGGGGCAGCGTTGTTATCCGCTCTGTTCACAGGCTTACGGCTCGATACTTTACTGCGTCCAAGGCGCTTTCAGACATCACACCAGATGGATCACGGGAGGCGGTGTTTCCCCCGCCATTATAACAGGGAGCTGCAAGTTTCTCTATAGCGCCAGATTACAACAGAAGTCATTTAAAGTTCTCCTCCTTGTTCTTTTACTACACTAAACGGCCGCATGTCATTGGTCGTATCTTCACAACGGCATGTCGTCTCTGTCTCTACGTGGTCGCGTCTTCTCGGCTTTCGGTGTTGCGTGCGGTGAGCACTCAGGTGAGTCATTAATAAATAAAAAACTAAATGCCTGTTCTTTCGTGTAAAGGCAACAAATTTTATTATCGATCCGTCGTGTCGTGCGATTATTACGCCACAAAATAACTCGGCCCTTTGTTAAAAAATAATAAATATACTTATTTAGGCTTACAAGATATGAGCAATTGTCACAGAAATGTCAATAATAAGACTTTTAGGCAGTAGTCTATAGATTCAATGCGTTTTCTCCGATAAAAGAAAAACAACTGAAAACATAAATCAGACAATCATATTCAATTGTATTCTTATATATTTGTCGTTATTTATTGTTATTACATTTTTATACAACTATTTTTTTTTTATATAATTCGAAATTATATTCATAGATTTGTTTGTGTTCCTATCTAGTACAAGCACTACAGATATGACATAAGAAACTAAATAAAACGCTATTAAATTATAAAATTATGGGGGCACTTCTGGTGATATAAGGGACAAAATAATATTTCTTCGGGGCGGTTGTGCCCTTTGACCTTGTGTATTTCTGACGCTCGTTGTGCTGCGTGACAACGGGTCTTAAAGTGTGCACAACTTAAGTATTCATAAGGGAAACTATGTTTCAGAGCAATTTGTTCACATTATCATTCCCCAGGTGTGTGTGTGTGTGCATCACCTTGCTTCTCTCCAGCACCCACTTCACCCAAGCAACAAATTGAGGCTTTGCCGCCACTGTTGACATCCAAAGGAGAGCCTGCTGTGGGATTATACGGGCTCAACGCCTGAGGCTGTGTGGCTTCTTCTTTTTTTATTTTTGGTTTCCTTCACCAGATAAATGAAAAAACAAAACAAATGGTTATGTGTTTTTTTGTTGTTGTTGTTCTTTTCTGGCACCGATCGTCTATCGGAAGCAAAAGAGAAAACCTTGACGTCTCAATTCACGGCAACACTCCGCATCCGTCGCCCCACACTGGGCTTCCTGATGGCTGAGACACATCACGACTGTTGGTTCATCGCGTTGGATTAGCGAGGCGCTCTCCGACACACGGTCTGCACCTCGATGGGGTTTGATTTTGTTTCTTTACACTCCGGTAAGAAACACAAAAACCTGCTGTCCTTAACGTCGTCGGGGGTTTGACGTGATCTTCAGAGACACGTGGCGCTACATCTTTTAGCTCTTGTCTAATTTTTATTTTTTGGCAGTTTACCCTGCATCCAAGGATGTGCTTGCCAGCCACGTATTATAACTAATTACAACACCATTACAGCACTTTATGTAACCATGTGGAACACGGGGCCACGCAGTGCAACACATCTTAGTTACAGTTCAAGGGAAGGACGCCATCGGAACGACTTCCCACTGTCGGAACAATACAGTCTGTAATTATACAGATCATAGTCAGACGTCAGACTTCTGTTGACTCGTCTGTAATATAATTGGTCAGGTACATGTCACAATGTAACCAAGGCAAAATATAATTCACACATTAAACAAGCCCTCAGCCTCGGCTCAGCACAGCAAGGGCTGTTTTTATTTTAATTGTGTCCATCTGATCTGATCCATGTTCACACAGACATTTTGGAGTTGATACCAGAACCCCAATTTGATATCACGGTTAAACAAATTAACTCCACAAACACTCCTTTGTGATAATTTGTATAGTTTTTGTTAGCTCATTCATTATTTATTTTTTTAACTAAAATTACACTGGAACATATGATAACGCTTATATTTACCTTCACCACTATCCACATTTGTTGTGAGTCGATTTTGAACACATAACTCGATGCAACCACCGTTAGCGTTAGCCGTGATGTTCGTTATTTAGCCGGGCAGGACTGAGTTAACTCACCTGCTGCTAACGGGTAACCATCTCTCCTCTAGGGATTCGTATGTTTTTTTTTTCTTCCGATACCGGTGCTAAACCGGTACTTTTAAAATGATACTGCAGGGTTTTTCCTGGGTCAAAATGGGTCTTAGGTGCTCCGAAGAAGAGTTGTTTTTTTCTTTCTTTTTTTTTGCCTTAGGCGCTCGGGATTTTTCATAGGCGCTTAGCAAAAAGGCTTCGGCGCGCGCCCAAATTTTCTCTATGCAGGAAAAACCCTGTACTGGTGCCTAAACGGTGTCAGTACCGATACTTAAAACGACGATTGACAATGACAACATAAAAAACCTCTTTGGCTATATTCCCTGTAAAAGCCGTTCTCACGCTAGCTCATAGCTTGCGTGAGAAACGAGCTAGTTTAAACATGGTTATAACGGCTAATTTATTATTTGTTGGCCTACTTTTATGAATGCAAGACTTGCAATCAACGTTACGGTACTACTCTGAGTTGAGACTACTCTTGTCATCATTGGTCTCCACAAGTTCAGGGGGACCGTCTCCCCTAACGCGACCAGCCTGACGCTGATGAGCTCGGCACGGGCTCACGCAGAAAAACACGGAGCATGCCTCCGCTTTCAAAGTTAAATGATAAGCTATTGTAACCTGCTGACAGGGCGGTCAGCAGGTTAAGAAGTTGAAAATAATAGTTTTTCTCTATTTCAATCAGCTCAGGCACCGAAAAGAAGCACCGAAATGTGCGTTGCGTTTCGGTCCGGTCGGCACCGGTCTTCGGTACCCAACCCTACTCTCCTCCGGCCGAGTTCTACACAGATATGTTGTGCACATTGTCATGATATCAGCCATCAGCCCACTTCTGTAGTCACGCTTTTCAAAATTTGTCACCAACTTGGTTCTGGTTCTTGTGACGTCCCCTTTTCAGGAAAAATCGGCTAACGTATTTCCTCTCCACTATCAGTGAGAATGCAGTATGCAATAGTAACTTAAAAAGTAGAACATGGTGACGTTTATGTGCTGTTCCTTTACTAACACATCAAACGGTCCCATCAAACACACGTTACGCAAGTTTTAGAGCCCAAATTTAAAGGTTTAATTGCAATAACCAGCGTTTAGCAGCAGATTTTATGCCTGTGTCACAAAATTTGCAGCATGTCATCATTTCCTCTCGCACAATTTACACCCAATCAACAGAAACGTTATACTTGTGACCCCATGCATGAGCACAAGACTCTCGAATGTATCTGCAATTTGTGGCTGCGGCAGTCATTTGTGAAATGGGACACTGGCACCATTAGCGGGGTAAATAGTGCTTGCAAATTGCTTTTGTAAATGGGCCCCTGCCTTTACCACTGGTTCATGTATGTGCAGCACGCTTTAAGTGGGAGATGGCTTCGCGAGGTGGGCTGTAGATCGGAGGCTGCATTGATTAATGAGTACGAGGTCAGCCAATCGCGCAGCTGGTCTCGCCCGCTCCTGAAGCAGCTGAGCCAATCACAGAGACGCAGAGCGAGCCGCTCCAGGAAATTGTACGGTCGGCAGCCAAAGGCAGATGGTGTTCTTCACTTCATTATTGACAATATAAACAAATATATAAAACATTAACACTGTGTTGAAACTGTTCAAATGACAGCTTGAACCAAAACAGTTTCAGCCTGAATTATACCGCAATTCACATCATAAATGTCCACATCCAAGCGGCATTGATTATGTCAGAAACAAACCTGCTTACGCAACAATCTCAATTTAACACTGACGCTAACACCGACCCCACCCTTCCAGAGGCGCAGGCCGTATTGTTCGGCCCATTGGAGGGAAGGGAGGCACATGAGAATCAGAACCAGGACCGAAGGGCGGGCTGTCTGACCCCGCTGCAGTAAAATGAGGGGGAAACGGAAACGGAGAAAATCAACACAAAATACATTTTTCTCGTAATAACTTCTGCTGCTTCCAACCGACAGGAAGTGTGACATCCGATTATGCGGTCAGATCCGTCTCAATAATTGCAAATGCACACAGTGACTCACACATGAAAACATGAAGATTCACATAAGTAAATATGAATAAAATAAACAAATACATTTATGCCTTTCTATGAGGATTTGTCTACTTGTTTGTGGATTTATATGTATTTATTTGTGGATCGCTAAACACGGATATACAGGTTTTTGAGACTTCCCTGCCGTGACTCGATCCGTAAATGCGTTTTTTTCAACGTGGACCTATCAGCAACCAATTAGATGGCCTCATTTTCAACCAATCACATGAACCCCTTCATTCTCGCCTTAGAAGGGCCGGGCTTATCTCTGGCTTTACTGCTGCTCCTCTAGTATATATATTTGTTTCTTATACATTTATATAAATCGTAATTTATTTACGTGTGCATTGGAATGTATTCATAAATTGTTCTGCTTGTATTTGTAAATTGAATATATTTGTGAATTGTTCTGTGCGTATTTCTGTATCTTTGTGTTTTCCTTGGTGAGTCTCTCTGTGTGCATTTGTAATTATTGAGACTGATCTTACCCCATATCCAATATCCATTAAACAGCATCTTTTGAATGTTACTGCGAAAAAACTCAAAAAGAGAACGTTTCAGTTCTTTTGGAGCTGTAAATAGTCGTTTACAGCAACATGAGCGCTCTGAATATTCAAACACAGCTCCATAACAAAGTACAGCGTGCCAAGGACAAATGCATAAGTGCAACAAAACTGAACCTCCAACCACAATCAAAAAACAAACTGCATCGATTTGTATGCATGTGTGTGTGTGTGTGTGTGTGTGTGTGAGTGTGTGTGTGTGTGTGTGTAAGGTTTAACAGCTGCCGAGGTGTACACGGTGTAAAAAAACAACACTTCACAGTCTAAACCTCTGCAATTTCTCTCCACTGAATGCCTAATAAACAAGTGAAGAGACGGTTGGCGTTCGAAAAGCAGCACCGAGGGAACGCCGAGGGAACGCCGTGTGCTGACTAAGACCCAAGCTCACCGCGTGAGACGGGGACAGCTCTTTGCAGCGAAGCCATCAACAGAGCAATCATTTGGAGGACCCCAAAGGATTAAAAGACCCGCCATCAATGCATCAAAGATGCTACTGAGGGGGAACTTCAACTCGTGAAGCAGAATCAGGACATTCTCTTCCTTGATGACTGAGATGTAAAACAGAGCACGGACTACTCCGAGAGCCAATTATAACGAGCACTTAAGGAACCCGTGTGATTTATTATTATTAGTATTATTTAGTTTTACTTGTTGACGTTTCTGCACCAGAATAAGTTAATGTCTACGGAGAGTTCCGGTCACGTTGATGTCAAATGTGGTTTCAGGTGAGTGAAAAAAGAAAGAAAGATCAAATTAAATTGAGGCAGGAGGAGTAATGTTGCGGCAGGGTTTTTTTTTCAGCATTCGCCAATGCGCTCATTTATGGTGTTTTTCTTTTCATTTTTCACTCTTAACCTTTTGGAGGCCGTTTGTGTGACTGAGTCTTACCAACAATTTCATGAATAATAAGCGGTGCTGCTCACTTTTAAACAGAAAACATTGATCTAAAAGAGTGGTTCTTAAACTGTGGGACGCGAAGGTATTACAGGTGGGGTGCAGAAAAATATTTTATTTATTCCAAGACCTTTATTGAGAACTTCATATGTTATAAAAGTACAAAGTACACGGACATAAAGCTAAGTTATTCATAAGTACATGGCGGAATCAAATTGTGTAAATGTTTATGTTACGCCGTAACAGGTGACGGCCAAGATTCTTTCGTGAGATTTTCTGCTGTTGCCTTTCAAAATAAAAGCTTATCATTGAGCATGAATTAAGAGTGTCCGTATCAAGCCTGCAACCTGTTTTTTAAAGACTTGTAGTGGAGAGGCTCAGTGTGGCCACTAACACTGAGATAACGTGATGACTCACATATCTGCACTACCTTTGTGTTGCACAGGTTACACTTTATTGTTATTATTTTGGAAAGATATGCCAAAACAGGTTCATTGCAGCCACAATAACCTATTTTTTTTTACCAAATATTAGTAATTCTTTGCAAAAATAGAACTTTATTTGGGTTGTTATAACAAAGTGATGGCATGTTGCATTAGTTTCTGTCTGATGGAGGAATCTGGTTTACTTGAAAGTTATTCTATTATTTGAAAAAGCACAACAAATTGTTATTTCAATAAAAAATCAGCATGGACCATTTTGTTACAACTTTGTTGGGGCGGCGGGGCACAAACTTTTAGGGGCATGACCTAAAAGTTTGAGCACCAGCGATCTGAAGAGCATGTTTTCCTCTTGTTTGACATCAACAGTAGCTCACCGCTTGTGTTTTGTGTGCTTTTTTTTATCCCTTCCTCCATTATTCCTTTATTTTGCCCCTTGGGCTCAGGAAGATAAGCTTTTTCCATCCCCTCTCTAAATTACAGCTTCTTCACAATGTCGACATCCCCAGAAGAGCCTGAATGTTATCGCTCCGCAGCGGCACGAGAAGTCCTCCATTTAGATCTTATTTTTTCCTTTACAGCATAGTGAGACATAAATAGCACAGTGGGACAAAAACACAACGGGCGTGATGTGGGAGTATTTTGAGAATATGTTTGGAGAAAGGCGCCGAGCCACCAGCCGTGTCGTAACGTAGGAGTCCCGCTAACGCAGCGGATGAGTAGCTCTGCAAACTGTGTGTTTGTGCATAAATGGCAGCAGCGTGAAGGAAAGGAACTATGTGCATACACAGTTGTTGTTTTTTTGTGTGTTTTTAGTGTGAATTCAAACAGAAGGGGCTTCCTGTTAGTGTATTTGCAGCCACGAGTGGGAGGAGCTTAGTACAACCGAACCCTGAAACGTCAGCGACAATGAACTTTTAATGAAGCGAGAACACACTGCCAACGAGTTGAATTCAAAATACCAAGCAACACACTCTCAGACCGCACAACAACCTGTGAATCACCGTGTAGCCCCGCCCTAAAGCATACTGTATTGAAAATTTAGAAGCGTTTTTTTTATTTTATGAAATTGTATAATTGTTTTTATTTTGTATTCATAAAATGACAAAACAGCTCTGACATATCCAGCTGAGTGGAAGCAGGTGCACAGTCACACACTCCACCACCGAACGTGGGGGGAGAAAAAAAATAAAAAAACTGTATTTCCGTAAATAACTCAACTTTTAATACACACCGTTTTGAATGATTCTATTGTACTGGTATTTGTTTGCGTCAGCAGCTGAGGTCATCAGCAACGTGCGGACCAGCTGATCAGCTGAAGAGGGCCACCTTTTCTCATCAAAGACTGAATCATAAAAAATAAATAAAGAGTCACACAAAATGCCATCCACGTTTTTCACTCACAAGTACCGTGTATGTTAAAGACCCTGAAGGTCACACGGCTGAAATGTTTCACTTTGATGAAAACACATCAGCTTGAGTGGAGCTGCTGAATAAACTGCCGTTAAATGCCACTTTATCCTAAAGTGCATCAACCACAACAGCAACAAAAGATTCCTGTGGGAGTGGCGAGAAAGGGGTGACGGCAACATTAGAACGGCAGACGGCGAGAATACGCAACACAAGAGAGGGCGGGGGGACGATGAAAAACTGGAAAACTTACTCGCGGTAGCATCTTTTCCTGATGTATTTAAAGCGCTCTGTCGTGATGATTGTAACTAGAGTTTGAATCGGGCCCCAGACGCGCTGCCGTCCGCCTCGGCCTCAGAAGGGTGGTGGAAAAAAAACGTCTTCCCGCCGAGCGACTGGAAGTGCTCTGAAGTTTCACAGCGTGCTGGACGGGCACGAGTGACGTCCAAATGTTCTGTCCCGTGTTCCACAAAAGGCAGGGAGACTGTCAACCCTGCGTAACCATCTCGCCGATGCCTCACAATGGCCGTCGCGCCCTGAAAGTCGCCTTTGATGTACTCTGGAGTCGAGCGGCGTCCCGTTGAGACGCATCACGCCACGGCAGCGTGAGCTGGCACGCTGAAGAAAAAGAAAAAAGAAAGGAAGGAAGGAAGGAGGCCGTTTGTGAGCCAGTGGAGCTGCTGCTACCCAAAAGGCAAAAGGACCCAGAGAAAGTGTTCGGTCTCTATTTTCATGAATGTAGAGCAGAGGAGGACATTTACATATGTCTTAGGGGGCAGTTTTTCCCCCACTGACTGAAATCCAGGGGCAGCACTTTTTGAAACTTGTGAAATAACATTTAAACTTTTGTTCAAACATACTAAATATACTTATTTAGACTTACAGTATATGAGCAATGGTCATGCAAATGGAAATCATAAGACTATTAGGCAGTAGTCTACAAACTTAAAGTGTTTTATGAGAATTAACAAAAAACAAACATAAATCAAATTACATTATATTATTTCTTTGTGGTTATTTATTGTCATAAAATGTTTTAATTACAACTTATTTCTTTGTTTTTTTATAATTCAAGATTATATATATTTTTTGTGTGTAGCTACCTAGTATAGGCAATAAAGACCGGAACACACAATAAACAAAAGAACAACAACTAAAACGCTATTAAATTATCTAAATTATTGCCCCTCTCCTAGTGATATCAGGGCAAAAATTATATTTCTTAAGGGCAGTTTTGCCCTGGTGTATTTCCGACGCTACCTGAAGGTAGAGGGTATTATGCAGGGCCGATTGTTTTTAAATGAATAGCTGTCTTGTTTCCCTTTTTATAATATCAATAACACATGTATCAGGAGACTGTCGGTCTGTGTTGAGTACTGTCAATGATTCTTCACTCATTAATAATAATGTTCAATCAAGTCTCCACTATTAATCTGACGGATGTGTCTCTCGGAACGCTGAGACTCACAGAGCTCTAGGTAATATTTCTGCATTACAAAAATACATAAAACTGATGAAGAATAAGTCGATTCAAACCAAAGAAACGACTAATCGATAAAAGGGGAGGCGGCCAAACAGCTTGTCCAATGAAAAGATGACAGACTCTACCATAGTAGATCAAGTGTGTTTTAATTCTCATACGTTTGTATAAGTATTAGGTGGGTGGATGAATTGATAGGTGGGCTGGTAGGACGGTAATGTTGTTGTTGCGGTAATTCACACGTATTAAAAGCCAACAGTGTTGTGAAAAGACTTCGGGGAACTCCATCTGGGCTCAGCTGGTGTGAAGCTCCAGGTCCCCACACTTGAGACCAAAGAGAGGCAGTTGGCGAAGAACAGCGGCCTTTTCTTATTTCATTTTTTTCCGCTGAATGCGACCAAATTCCCTGCTTCACCCTGTGCGTCCTGAAGGTACCCCACGTATTACAGAACACACAGCTGGTCACGTTATTTATTTACATACATATCACAGTTGCCCACCAAGGACCAGAAACCACCATTCTGATTACTTCTTTTTCTTTCACCTGCAAGACCGTGCAATAATAACACTCGGAAAATGCTCCTAAAGTGCTCCTAAAGTGCTCCTAAAATGCTCCTAAAATGCTCCTAAAATATTCCGTGCGATGCATCGCCTGCCCTCGAGCCAGTTAAATTTCATCGTATATATCGATAACATGAAAACAATGGCTGCCAATAACGGTAGAGAAGAATACAACTGTAGTCTTCAGAGAGAGGAAGGGTAGCATGCGCACCATTCACCAATAAATGCTGCAACATATGTTCATCCTTTTACCATGTTGCTGGCTCCTCCTCTTTTCTGGCTCGTTGGTGCTGGTGAATATGAAGCAAACGATGCCACGATGGAGAGTTTTTTTGAAAGAAGAACCCCATTCCTCCCCCCATGCACAGCCGGCTTGGAGACGTGAGCCATCCGAGGGTTTAGGACCAAATCCAACGTTATTTTCCACTTCATTATTTCCATTTTATTCTTGTACTTCTGACTAAGCTTTTCCATGTGAGCACAAGTTGATCCCCCCCCTTCTCTTTATTATTTAACTATGTGTGGCGCTTAATGAAACAGTCCTCTGATTTCCCATTCCTCCCCCAGCCTCATCATCCCCCCCGCTACTAAAACCACGACGCTCCGACGTTCTCCGCTCCGCCGCCTGTGCATCGTCTTCTCCCGGAGGTAAACCTGGCCTACTTCTCAGTGCATCCTCAGCATCCATTTGCCACACCCGGAAATTGCGTTTTTGTGTGTGTGCATGCGACTCTGCAGGTTAATCTCATCCGTCAAGACGGGCCCCGTCGATCGTGGCGAGCGGCCTCGACAGAAGGCATTAATGCCCGCACCGTCATTCTGGCATCGAGCGGTGACAGACAATAACCGGCGGTGATATCAACACATCAGATGAGCACCGTTAACTCCGCTGTGACTGACGGCGATGAGAAAGCTCAAGACCTAAATAATGATGAGTACAAACAAGATGGAGATGAATTAAACAACAGTCGCTGCATGTGTTGTTCTCGCTAGGAAAGCACGACCGCACAACGATGTTCTCGACTTCCAGATCTCAAGTCTAGCGCCTGTCATTTTCTGCTTATTACCTGCTCCTCTTTTAAATAAAAGAATCATCTTGTTCACA